>LPNX011088260.1:656129-783815 GCA_001517045.1 Pseudotsuga menziesii
CGCGTGTGTGTTTTGGGATTGTAAAAACAATGAATTTTTTTTGTCCGAGAGCAACTTCACTCCATTTTTATGAATTTATCCCATTACCGCATGTTTTTTTCAGGAGCACGAGCCCACCTGTGAAAATACTCACAATTTACACATTCTCCATCATTCTTTTTGTTATGCAGGTGCAACATTGAGGATATCTTTCATGGTTGAGGAGCACACAGGAAAAAATATCAAGCTTCAATGTCATTTCATGGTGATGGTGGATATACACAATTGTACAAGAAAATCAGCTTGAGGAACAATTTATGATTTAACTTTCATTTGCTTATTATTCAAGAGAACCAAAGGTAAATTTTCCCATTCATTATTGTTTTGATGGGAAATATAAACAATTGAGAAGGAAGATTGAAGCACCTTGAAGGATCAATAGTTATAAAGCAAGTTAAAGGTTTCAAAGCTTGTAATTGAGGAGCAACAAAAACAAACTATATTGACATTGATCATTGTGGTGATGGCGAATGTACGTAACCGAGGAAGAAAATCAACAAGGAAGAAGAGACCTCAAGAATTCATCGAAGAAGAGAAAGAAAAGAAAAGAATAGACATGATGAATAGGAGGCTTTCTTTGGAAACTAATCCAAATCCAATTATAGAGGATACGACGATTCATCCTATTAATCCAGCATAAGAAAAAAGGAAGCATCACTAGAGGGACCTTCAATTTCCACAATAGTTGTTGAACAAGCACCCCATGGAAGTATTCAAGAAGTAAAATGTAGGTGCTCATTAGGGGATGTTTTAAATCCCACATCAAGTCAAAGTGATAAGTTACCATCTCAAGACAAAGCTCATGAAGAGGTGTTGTACATGGAGCCTACTGTTGAAGAGGCGTTGGACATGAAGCCTACTGTTGAAGAGGAAAATATTATCTGGACCATCGATGAGGATGTTGGACTTCCACAATCCAACTACCAGGAAGAGAATGAAGGACAACAAGTTGCTACTAAAACACCAGAGCGTATTGTTGATGCACTAGATGATAGAAATCCAACCCCCTTACCTCCATTAGAAAGCACACGTCGAAGAACTCCGAAGCGTATACAAGTTGATGAAGGACTCCTCAATTCCATTGAAGGTACGCTATCTAAACGTAGTATTGCTTATCAAACTCAATAGATGCTAAATAAATAT
The DNA here is from genome assembly GCA_001517045.1 of Pseudotsuga menziesii. Taxonomy (NCBI): domain Eukaryota; kingdom Viridiplantae; phylum Streptophyta; class Pinopsida; order Pinales; family Pinaceae; genus Pseudotsuga; species Pseudotsuga menziesii. The sequence continues at coordinate 657,312 of LPNX011088260.1, forward strand.
TTTGTTTCTAAATGTGATGGAGATAAATGTAGATTATTTTTATCATTGTTAAAATCTAGGGGCATGAATATTGTTAGGAAATCGTTATGGAAAAAGATGATAAAGCCTTCTGGACCAATTTCTCATATAGTTAAAAGCTTAGTAGATGCCTTTGGTAAAATTGGTAAGAACACACGGTCAAAGGACCGCAATGCGGCTCGTCGTGTGTTGTCACAAGCAATTGTAAATAAGAACACCATGGTCCTTCGTTTTCTCAAGCCTACAACTAAACTAGTTAATTTGAATGTAAAACCCCCTCGTAGTTATTCTATTAGAAGAGAACATTTTGACACAACCGCCCAGACAGATTTTTGGGCCTTTATTGGTCGGTTGCCACATCGTGACATGAAGCTAGTTGATGCAGTAAAGGGACTAGTGCAGAGTTTTTGGCATGATCACACAAGGCCTTCTTCAAACCGGAAGGATGTACTAAAACTGAGAAGGGTTTCAAAGGACCGTGAACCACATATTAAGCATCTTCTTGATATAACACAGACAAAACTATACGGGAAATTTAGGAATGAACATAGACAATTGAATTGGGGGCAAATATCTTTTGAGAAATGTAAGCCCTGGTATGTTAGAATAAATACCCTTTGTAACACTTGTTGTTGTAGATACCATGTAGAATATGAATATTACTATGAAACATTTTTGTACATTCATCGTGTGTTGCATACTAACCATGTGCAAGATTGCTGCTTGACAATACCACCGACCTCATCAACAGAATTCATTCATAGTATCATGTGCAATAGGCCTAAGGGGCAAACTTACTATGCAAAATCATGTTTGGATGGAACTTGCTCCAACTGTGCTGGAATGGCATTATTGAGCCAATGTATGCACGAGACTGGAGACAATGAATTTGGGAATATGGTTACAGACATGAAAAGTTTCAAATATATCAGCAATGAAATAGTCTCAGGGAAAGAAAGCAAAAAAATACAATTGGTGACATCTCAGGTACATGCATTTATACATAATGTGCAGGATATAGTCATAACCATTATTTTGAATCAACCTTATAATAATCGGATACTTTTAGGTTTGATGTGTATCCCATGTATTCCTTAGATGAAAGACATCATGCCAAAAAAAAAATTTATTTATGTAGACCACATTGGTGCATCATCTAAGTGTGTCAACTTCGTGCATCCTTTAAACGTTTGTTAGGTTGTTATGTGGGTAAGGTGCTTTTGTATTCCACCAAGTTGGATCAGTTGCTTAGCTGTGTTGGGTGCTTAAATGTGTATTAGACCTATGTTCCATCTTTTTTAATACAATTTGACATTGTTAATATAACATTGTATATGCAATTGGCTCGTGGTAAAAAACAATTAAAATGTACATTTTTGTCATTACGTAATTTATTGTAATTGTGCATTGTTCTCAAATTTATAACTGATATCTCCATACAATCGTAAAATCTATAAAAAATTGGGAACATTACACATAGAAACATTCTTTGCCACACATGTATAATCACACTTGAAAGATTGAACCATGAATATCTCAAGAGCCTTGATATGAAATATTTTTTATACCATGAAAGTTATAATACAACAATATAAGGCCTATCTATGGCCTGTCAATGTACATGTATCAAAAACATATTTGATGTACATGTGCAAACAAAAGTACATATGTCCTAGACCGCACCCCTATACTCTGACTCCGGATTGTACATAAAAATACATATTTGTCCTGGACTAACACATCAAAATTCTAACTTTCTCTTGTTTTTCCCGGACCCTGATGCTCTTCGGCTCTATCTACAACCACTGTGCATCTCTGGCGACTGCAAATCAATGACAATATTTCTTGATCAGGTAACTGAACTAGTACTGTCCATCAATAACAAAGTTTGAAAATTTAAAATATGACTCAATTGTAAATAAAACAAAGACTCACTGCATCCGTCGGGGGTATAGGTGCCTGTGGTGTCGAGGGTGTAGATGCCTTTGCTGTGCTCCACCTTATAGCGAGCCTCATTGCCATGCTTCTCTGTGAATAAAAAAAAATATGTCAATTATCTCAAGAATTATCAACATGTACATGAATGAGAAAGTACTAATCAATTATGTAAAAAATGAACATCTCACCGAAAAAACCATTTCTAGGGGATGAGGATGGTACTCTTCAGTAGTAAGAGGAGCCGTAGGTTGAACATCAACCTCAATTGCGTGCACTAATGGACTAGGGTGTGGCTACATTCACTAAATGTTAAAATGGTTAGACATCGTGCATGTCCAAAAACAATACAAATGAAATGTACAATTACAAATATTCAAGTAGATGTACCTCACTGTGACTTATCCCTATTGTAGATGCGGCATTGACAGCAGCACCAACAATCCCACTAAGGTCTGGCACGGATGACTCTACATCCTGATGCTGTAAACATGTGAAAATAAAATTAATAAAAAACACTTGTGAAGTGAATACATAGCTAACCAACAACTGCCATTGGAAGTGTGTACATTACCGTGGGATGAGTAGGTTGATCCTCATGCACACCTGCTCTGTTCAAGGAAGAGGGACCTCGTCTGGTGTAAACAACCCCCTTATCAATGTTTGGACTATGGGGAGATCCAAACCAAAGAGACGATGCAGGGATCTGCGATGACGTCTGCATTCATAAAGTGTTACCATAGTTAGACATGGATTTGAATGGATGGAATAATATGTACTGAAAAAATAACATGTTGTAATATACCTACCCCTTCTTGGGACATATCTCCACCATGGGAGTGACCGATTCCATCAATTTCTTGCCCCTCTTCAGATGCCTCTAGCATATGCAAGTTTAAAAATTATATTTACATTAGCGATCTATGAAGGAGTGTACAGTAAGAAATTTAAATAATTCGAACAAGATTCAATCATAACCCATGTACTTACATTCTTCATGTAGTCGTAAATTCCACCTTGGACTATGTCATCGATATCAATGTCTCCAGCATCACGTTCTAAGTGGGGTTCCTGCAACTTCAAAAATTGTAAATATTAGACATTTTAATAAATTAATCAAGACTAACACATGCATTAACAAAATTATATGTAATAACATAATGACAAGTGTTTAAATATTACCTCAATTGTGGTTCTTTGGGCCTCGGGTACAACCACACCGGGTGTAGTACCACCCCCGTGAGAGGCATCAATCTCCTACAAGAGTAAATATTGCATATATATTATGAATCTTTTAATATGTTAGATATAGTATGGAACAATTAAAAATTGAACAATAACACATTTTTAAAGCAATGTCCTTACCTGACCACCAGTCATCATAGTGGTACCATGTCTTGGTCCAGGACCATAACAGGGTCCCCCACACGATGTGCAGACATGTGGCTCACTCTGAGGCACATGGGATGTTGGTCTATCCCCACCAACAGATGTCCCTCCACCACCAGAAGCTGGTGGTTGTACACCAGCAGAGGAAGATGGCGCTCTCTAGTCAATAGTGATAGTGTGTTGAGAGACCATCTCAGCTAGAGTAAAAAATTCATCCTGTGTCTGGGAAACCATGTCATGTGCAGGAGGGATGTCTACCCTCGGTAGCTAGGCATGGGGTGTAGGTATCTATGGATTGGCATCTCTATGCCTAGCATGGGGTCGGTGTTGGGTCATCCCCCTACCAACTCCCTGGAATCCCAACATGTCAAAATAATTGACATGTTTCCCCATCACAAACTCTGCATACAATTTTCAGAGGAATTACATTGGTACTTCCCTATTGTTGTGAGGGGGAATGTCAAAAACCATGTACACATATCCATCCAATTGTCTTTGATGGGTGGAAAAGTGCACCACTCAATAGAAATATGTGGCCTGCTGATCTCCGGAATGTCATCTGTCCCAGGCAGTCTAAACAATGAATAGATGGCTTGTTTTGTTAATTTTAGCTTTTTTACCTCATTGTAACTCAACCCATCAGCATATTGTTGCCTTTTCCTCTCCCTGTAAGATGCGATGCTATACAAAGCATCATTCGATCTTGTGATCATATCAACAATAGACAACAATGAATCTGACAAGGAGCGACGGAGCTCATCTCCACCCCTCCAAACTGAACCAATCTCTCTCAAATGGCCAATAAACCTCAGTATCTCCGCATTGTTATGATCCATAGTAGCCACTGCAATCATAAATACAAATAAAATATCATTAGAAATATAAACACATGATATAATGACATATCTAAGAATTGAAAACTGTATAACTATTGACATATAAACTAAATCTATCATGTAAATTTAAAAATTGATCTTGAATTTTACAGTAAAGAATAAACATTTAACATTTTTTCATTTCATATTTATGTCCTATATTCAAGTATTAATTCTAATTTTTAAGTACATGCATGCGTACATAAAGTGTCTTGAGTGCATATGTTGATTGCGAAGCTCCTCTAGCTTATTTTAAGGCTTGGATTATGAAGTTTCGTCGAAATTGTGAGGTGTTGATTATTGCCTTTGCAGGACCAGCTCCTAGATTGTGGGTAGAGGCAACAACTAGACCCTAGAATAGGCGGCATAATGTGTTGTTGATGAATAAAATCCCAATATAGGCAACGCTTTTGTTAGATATGTAATTATTTGTTGTAGTGTGATGTTTTTTGGACTCTAAAGGCTATTTAGCAAAACTTTATAGATTTTATGGTTGCAAGGGCTCCACTAGATTAAATATCATGTATGATCTAGTATGTGATTGGCATGTTTAATCAAATACATCAACCTACCTATGTATCTTCATGTTCATAGAGTCTATTGTTTAACTTTGTTGTCTTGACCTAAGTAACCAAAAAGTACCCTTCGTTCAAGACAAAATATTTGTTAAAAGCATGGGAAGCTTCTATACCTTATTTTGATACTTGGATTGGGAAGTTTCATAAAAACTATAAGGTGTTTATTGATGTTCTTGGAAGAGCAACTTTGAGAAGTTTCATCAAAATTATAAGGTGTTTATTGATGTTCTTGGAAGAGCAACTTCGATATTTTAGATAGAGGCAAGGGATTTACCATGTTTGTTTATGTATTTTAGGGGAATATATGAGTTATACTTGATTTTTTTTAGTTGTATATGCAAGCTTGCAACATAATTGACAAACTTTGCGTATTTGTTAATTTTGGTTTGGATTCACAATAGTGAAGTTCGTTTGTTTTTTATGAGTTAATAGGGGTTTTGGCTTAAATTGGGCATGTAAATTACTTATGCAAACTTGCAATGTGCTTGACAAACTTTGCATATTTGTGGATATTGGTATGGATTCACAAGGATCCTTGTGAATATGCATATGGAAAAAGTGAAATTCATTTGTTTTTTGAGTTAATTGGGGTTTTGGTTTCCATTGGACATGGGAATTTTGGGTATGAATTTTGGTAAATAAGAAAAATTATTTAATTTTTATCATTGAATTGGGGAATTGGTTTCAATTGGCCAATTACATTGGGGTTCTTGTTTCCATTGGGTTTTTGTTTCAATTGGCCATAATTTAATTTAATATGGTTTAATTTTTCAATCTAGGGAAAATAAATTGATGAAGAAAGAGAAAAAAACATGAAAAGAAATGAGGAAAATACCTCACAAAGAGGAGGTTTATCCAAAGGTGGAGATGGAGGGCTTTGGCACACCCAAAATCGCGTTCGCCCAGTCGAGATTTGCTCCTCCTTGGTGCAATAGCCACGCGGTGAGGAGAAAAAGATGGTTGCGGCCTATTTAAAAAAAAAAAAGCTTTCCAAATCGCGCCTCCATTTTAGTGAACGAAATCGCGCACATGATTTTGTTCACTAAAACGAAGGTGTGATTTGATTTACTATCCTAGGTGGCATGCCTACTGGCAGCCTTGGGACTAGGCTTGGCAGGTTCGGGATTGCTTGGGATGATTTCTTTTTTTGGATTAAGAGTGATTGACTTCACTGCACCATTGCATCTAAAAGGTCCCTCAATTTCTTGCACACACCCCTCTTACAAATGACTCGAGGTTTGTAAAAAGGGTGGAAATTCCAAAAGTTAAGCTTTCATCCTCTTCCTCTAAGTACAAAGAAGTCATCCTATACAAAAAGGACTTGTTGGTCATTTCATGAGGTTATGGACTTCCCCCCACTCTATCAAGATTTGGATAAACAAAAACTGGAGACCGTTCATTCAAGGCGAGGTGAAGTAACATTTTTGTGGCTGTGGGTTCTTCATTTTTCTGTTTGAAAAAAAGAGGATCAAGACCTCGTTTTCAGAAACGGGCCTTACTTCATGGAACCTAGAGGTATGTATCTCAACAAATGGGATCTTTCTTTTGATCCGGAAAAAAGACATCCCTTCTTCTATTTCAATTTGGGTCAAGTTACCCCACCTTCCCTTGCATTGATGGAACGATGAAGATACAAAAGCAATAGGGAACACACTAGGGAAATACATAGACAAATTTGGACCCAAACCCTTGATGTTTTCTTGCGCATGGATTTGTGTAGAGGTATATTTGGAAAAAGGACTTCCATAAGCAATAAACCTCTCTATGGAAGGTTGGAATCATCAACAGACTATGGATTACGAGCAAATCCCCTTTAAATGCAAGGTATGCCATCAATATGGCCACTTTGAAAAGTCCTACCCAAAAAAAACACAATAAGCGTTTGATAATCCCCCCAAAGAATATTGGAATGAAGTTAACAAAAGCAAGGGAGGCAAGGCAAATGCAACTCAAGTTAATTCCCTAACAAAAGAGAAATATTCAGAAAATAGATTCCAAGTTCTCTCCTTAGAAGAAAATGAAGAACTGGACACAAAAGAGTCAGATAAAGAGACAAACCCTAGGAAAAGCTCAAAAGTTGAACCAGTAATCATGGAAGTAGGACAGAAAGAAAACTACAAACCAACATTACCGAGGAAAGCTTATATATTAATCATACCTAAATCTTCTCTAAAATCGAGAGGTTCTACTACTAGATCAAGAGCCAAGGTGCATATGGAGGACACATTTGAAAGTAAAGAGGTGGAAATCAAGTTGTTAGCTAGAAAAGGCAGAAAAGAAAACAAATTCCTTTGAGAATTGGAAACATTGTTGGAAAAAGCAGCATGAAAACAGTCAAGCTTAGATCACTTGGTAAGAAGCTACCCGACAAAAAACTAGGTTGGAGAAGTGGCTGAAGGAAAGAAGGATAGAGCTCCAAATCAGACCCATAAAAAATAATGAGACTCGTCTTCTGGAATTGTAGAGGCTTGGGAAGAAATCAAAAGATAGAAGCAATAAAAAGATTTAAACATAATGAAGCAATATCAATCCTAGCTATCCAGGGGACCAAAATGAAAGAAGAATATTGTATCAAAGTTATGACTAAAATCTGGGCGAAATGAGATGGGAAAGCAGTTAACGCAACAAGAGCCTCTGAGGACATCCTAACTTGGTGGGATACAAACTGTTTCAAACTCCTATCTGCAATAAAAAAATCATCACTGGATTTTTTTCGAACTCAAGGATTTTCATAGCCAAGAAGTCCTTTGGATTGGGAATCTGTATGGGCCAACGAATCAAGGAAGAAAAGATGACTTTTGGACACAGTTGGAAAATAAAAAATATGGCTAGATGCAACACCTGTGTATCATCACTGAAGACTTTTTCTTTTTGTAATTTAGATTATATCCTTCTATTGCCTTGAAAAAGAGATTACATACATCATCCTATCTTGAGCCCTCCCAATAGAGGGAAAATAGGATTGAAGAGTTTGATTGACCCCTCCCAACAAAGGGAAAATGGGCTCAGAGATAAGGAAAACACATAAATTTTGTCTTTGAAAGAGACTAGTATAAACCATTTACAAACTGAGTTCTTTATCACGATCTTATTACTATTTTTCATTCAACAAAGTAACAAAAAACTATCTACAAAGAGAATAGCATAAACTAGCCTATTTATGGATTCACCTCTAAGCTAGAGCGGGCATGCTCAATGTGGCTGGTGAGCTTGATTCCCAAGTGCTTGGAAATTTGTTGTAGGTGAGTTGTAATCTTGTCGAGCTGCAACAAAATATACCGATGAGCTTCTCCCCGCTCAATGAGCGCATTTCCCATGAGATACTTCTCTATCCACACAAATTCCAACGTCTTCAAGTGATGGGAAATGCTTCCTTGAGAGTAATCAGGATCCGGGAGTAAATACTCAAACTATGTTTAGAATTCCTCATCAAAGCAGAAACCCCAAGTGAGTTTGGCATCTGCTTCCACATTTGCAATTTATGTCCTGATGTTTTCTAGGATATGTTGTTTATAAGGCAAGCTATGCGCAAAATGATCCACATGGCATGAGTAAGTGGGGTAGGTTGAATAGAGGAAGGGCCTATAGGAATAGGGTTCCTCCTGTGATAAGTTCTCTTCTGCGGAGGCATACTAACAAAGGGTTTCAGAGAATAGGCAGAGTCGGGCCAAAGGAGGAGCAAAGGCTGAAACTCGTTAAGTGCATAGAGAGCATAGGTGAGGCTAATATTGCAAGGAGAGGACAAAGAATCACCAGAATGAAGACAAAATCCACTGCAGGTGGGTTTAAATACCCCAAGAACAAGCCAAAACACCCAGAGGACAAAGTTTCCCTTTATAGAGAAGACGATAAACCCATACCCACAGACTCAAAGAACCCTGAACCCGTAGGAAAGGATGGGCATGAAGACACAGAAAGCTAATTCTTAACGGGAGGTTAACCAGAGGGCCTCTCCTAGAATGAAAAAATTTAACAAAATACCCTTTCTCCAAAGAAATCCGACCTAAGAAAGTCATGAGGGAGCTTCTTTCTTTTATAGGTTGCATCGTCATTCTACCACCTTCCGTAATGAGGAGCCAATTCCTTATCAGACCATCATGTGTAGGGGTTTTCATCATTGCAAGAGGTGACAGGTAAAGTTCCCATGGTATCTAGATCGTGCTCGATCCCGACCTCTGGTCTACGCTTTGGAACATGGGAGCAAGTACCCGGGCTTATGTCAAAATGATCACTCGCAGGAGGATCCTGGTCCCTATTTATAAACCTTGTAGGTGGTGTTGAGGTGAAATCACGGGCACCCTGAGGGATGGCCACATTCCCCTCATGCATCCCTCTAACTCCTGACTCATGCACCTGCAGTAGGGGATCATTGCTGGAGACTTTAATGTCACCATTTCTATAGATGAAAGAAGAGGAGGTACCAAAGTCAGGGACCATTTGGAGAAATATTGCAGGACATAATGGCCGTTTGGAGGCTAAGTGATATCAAACCAAAAATGGGGAATTATACTTGGATCAACAAACATATAGGCTCGGTTCACATATCTGCTAGATTGGACTAAATCCTTGTAAGATCCTCTTTCTTTAATAAACCCCTCATTCCAGAATCCAAAATTCTTGCGTTAGGATTTTCAGATCATAGACCCATTTCCTTTCTCCTTACTCCAATTGGGAATATGGGGCTGCTACCTTTCAGATTCTCCCCTACTTGGTTAGAGTTAGAAGGTTTCTTTGATGTAGTCCAAAAATCCTAGAACATTTTCATTCAAGGCTCTCCTAGCTTCATTTTGGAATAAAAGCTCAAGAATGTCAAAAAAGAGCTTAAATCTTGGCTTACACAATGTGTGTACAACACTGGAAAAGAAAAAGATGACTACATCAAAAATTTGGAAGCCCTTCAAGAAAAAATAGAGCAAGGATATATTTCCAAAGAATTACTGATTCAAGAAAATGATATTGAAAGGAATATACAACACCTCACTCGAAGAGAAGAAGAGGAATATCGTCCGAGATCAAGAAGCCTTTGGTTGAAAGGGGGAGACATGAACACCAAGTTCTTCCACACAGTGCAATGAGCAACACAGGAGGAACACTATAATTGAGTTAAGTAAATAAAATGGGGAGAATATCACCGACCCCGAGGATATCAAAAAAGAGATTAGAAATAATTCAAGTATCTTTACACAATACAAGAAGATGCCACTCAGGAAGACATGACAACCATGAGCAATGAGACCCCATGCCTAATTGACAAAGGCAACAAGCTTCTGAACCAGCCAGTATCTAAAGACGAAGCTTGGAAAGCGTTTTGGTCCCTTCACCCAAATAAAGCCACGGGGCCTGATGGATTTCCGATCATCTTCTATAGAAGATGTTAACATGTCATAAAAAGTATTTATTAAAAATGCTAATCTGGACCCAATCCAGGGATAAGATTGGAGGTGCAATGAATTCCACCTTTCTAGACCTCATCCCCAAGGAAAAAAATCATGTTTCCATTAAGTGTTTCAGGGCTATTTCTCTTTGCATCCCCTCTTATAATATTATTTCAAAGATTATATCAAACATGATCAAAAATATCATCCCCCAACTTATCTCTGCAAATCAAGGCAGGTTCATTGTTGGACGTCAAATACATGAAAATATTCTTTAGGTTCAAGAAGCCATCCACTCCAGGAAAAAACAACAAGAAGCAGATATGGCTATAAAACTGGACATTTCAAACACTTTTGACAGAATCATGCATGGTTTTATCTTCAAGGTCCTAGAAAGGTATGGCTTCTCTCCAATCTTGATAAGGTGGATCAAAGAATGCATTAGTGGCCCCTGGATAGCTCCTCTTGTGAATGGTCAACCAACTCCCTTCTTTCAAGCTCAAAGACGGATCCTTCAAGGTTATCCAATGTCACCCTTCCTTTATATTTCAATTGCATATTTGCTCAACAGAAGACTTAACAGGCTAAAAGTTGAAGGGAAAATTCGTGGAATCTATTTTGTTAGGGGGGTCCAACCAATTAACCATGCCCAGTTCGTGGATGATACCATTATTTTGGGGAGCACCTTGGCTAAGATTGCGAGAAGACTCAAATCTTCCCTTGATATTTTCCTCAAAGAATTAGGTAGTCGAATTAATCTGACTAAGTTTTGGTTATATAGTTGGAACAACAACTCTAGAATCCTTATAGAGATAACCCTAATCTTGGGAATCAAGGTCAGCCATGATTGGACCTCTTTCAATTATTTGGGAATACCTATCTCCAATCACACTTCCAACCCTTCATCCTGGAAACCTGTAATGCAAAAGCTTAAAAACAAAGTGCAAGCTTGGGGGTTGATGTGGTTCAACTTAGCAAAAAAAAAAGTCCTAATCAAATCTATTCTCGCTTCCTACCCTATTTATACTAGTGCCATGTTTCTTGCGCCTAAAGCTATCATCAACAGCTTGAGCATTGAATTCAGAAAATTTCTTTGGCAATGTGGGAAAACCCAAGGGAAAAAATTTCATCTGGTGAACTGGGCTAAAATTATGGAAGATAAGGGAAAAGGTGGGCTTAGGATAAGAGACCCAGGATTAATGAAAAAATATTCTGGAGACTAATCTCTGGGAGGAATAAATGGTGGAAAGAATCAATAAAGAAAATATATATAAGAAACCAAGAATCAGATGTGTGGATAGTGATTGGGATGGAAAAGGCACACTCATCTAGAGCCTTTGCAAACATTCTGTCAGTCTAATTAAAGACAACCTCCATTGGATCCTAGGGAACGGATGAAGGATAAATATTTGGATAGATAATATCCTAGGGCACCACCCTATGGCTATAGTGTTAAACCTAGTTAATCTCCATAAATGGATGCACGAGAATAATTTTATGATTCTACAGGACATTTCAAAATGGTCAAGCTATGGTGACTGGATAAGGTGGAAGAACTTGAATCCTCCACCTCCCTTGCAGGAGGACTACACTTTTTTCACCTCCCACTTGCACGATACATCTCCTTTGAATATAAGGAACCAGGACCTAAGAGGACGGGGACTCCATGGCTTCGACACTGGTAAAGAAGGCTATAAGATCCTGAAGAGCAATGGTGATGAAACCCAGTCAAATTTTTGGGGAAAGGTTTTAAGCTCAAGCTGCATTTCCAAAGTTAATTTTTCTTTTGGCTTTTAATCCAAGACAAACTCTTGACTGCATACAATCTAAGAAAAAGAGGAACTCAAGGCCCCTCTAGATGACCCCTTTGAAAATCCTATGAATAATATGTCTCTCACCTATTTTTAGATTGTGCTTTCACCGTTCAAGTATGGTTTCATGTTATTGGTAGTCTTGGGGGAAGATTTAAACTTCTAGCGCACACTCACAAAGTGGTAAACAATTGGAGATCTTACTATCTGAGAAATCTCCGCAAAAAATCATCCCTTCTCAGAATTTGGAACATAATGCCAAGGAACATCTGATGGAAGATTTGGCTTTCCAAAAACATACTCATTTTTAAGAACAAGAAAGATCATGTTCTCAGGGTACCCTTCAAATTTATCAAGATGACACATGAAAAGATGGCATCTAAACATATCTACCTCACAGGATCATGAAATCTCAGTGAAAAGGAAGTTAGTTGGTGCCATGAATATTTACCTCAGAGGTCTCCTCAAACCAAAAGCACTCCAATTTCCTAGTCTTGGGAGATAAGAAAAAGAAAAGACAAATTCCATCAATGGAGGAAGAAGCAACAATGTTTTACACTCTTCTTTGATGGTTCCTTGAAAGGAAACCCAGGGGAGGCAGGTGGGGGGGTGGTTATCTTCGATCTTGGAAAAAACTTAGTAAAATATTATGCTTGGGGACTCAGACATTGATCCAACAATGAAGTGGAATGGATCTCACTTCTCCTTGGCATGGAATTGGCTGGCCAGTCTAAAATCACAAAGCTCATGGTTTTCAGAGATTCAAGTATGGTTATTCAAAAGATGAGATCTGGATATAATCATGGATATGATAAATGTAAAAGAATTTGTGACCGAATATGTGGGATAAATCTTATTCCACAAGTCATATATCTCCATATTCTTAGGGAAAACAATAGCTTCGCTGACAAAATTGCCAACCAAGGAGCTAGAAACCAACTTGGAATGGTTGATATCAAGAACCAACATAAAATTCATAATCATGTACCATCGTATGCAATTTTATTTTTGGCTAAGGTTGGAAGATTGGACCTCCCGCAAGACACCTTCTCACGATGACTATTCTATCCTCTCCATTACGTGTGACCCACTATGGACAAGTTGCACCACCCTTCACGTGATCACCTTTAATACCCATCCTCTTTGACGGTATCCCGAGGCCTTGAGGCAACTGATGGTATGAATAATGGAGGAGCATAACATATACGTCCCTTCCCATTATCGCTCAATGTTTGATTGTTTGTTGAGAAACATAACTAAGGAGGATAGAGGTATTCTGGTTCAAGACGAAGCCCAACAACTCCAGTTTTTTTTTGAGGATCTAGTGAGCGACGAAACTAAGGATTACAAAGATGGTCTAGCCCAAGGTGAAGTCCAGCAGTTCCAGAATTTGTTTTCTGATCTCTCATGGGCGTTTAGCAGCAGATTCCAGAAACCAATGGCGAGCAAAGGAAGGAACCCAAACATTGTTGAGCTCAATTCCATCCTGAAAGATATTAAAATTCATCTTCGAAGGGTCTATGAGATGGTGGGCATCGGTGTTAAGGAGAACATAGATGTTGCGTCCGATGTCAGATACATTTCAAATAAAATGGGTTGTCATGAATCCATGATTGATGACAATGAATGCAACCTGAGAGACATGATGGGAACTGTGTATTTTATCAAAGAAGAGGTTCAGAAGATGGCTAGAATGACCCAGTGCAACCATTGTCAGGATTCTCCGAACCAGGGAGACCACCCAATGGAGGAAACTTCGGTTGTGCAGTCTACTCATGGGCTTGAAGGAAAGAAAAAGTAGAAGAATATGCTCTGTTATCCTAGATGTATTTCTGTATTTTTCTTAATAATCAGTTTGTTAGAGTATACCCTTCAAAGGGCTTGAAATATTACAAGAAGCATCTCAAGAACACCATAAATTATCCTTTATGCATAGATGTTACAGTTTTATTCTCTCCTTGGAACTATCTAAAACCCTGATTTCAATTTTATACGTATGGTTGTGCAGAGCCTTTTATTTCAATCTAATACTTTCTCTAGTTTCTATTTAAAAGAAAAAGGATTAGCTTTACTCATTGTTGAAAATTATCCTTTATGCAACAAACAAAGGGATTAGCACTACTCATTGTTGGCATCAATTCATTTCTTTCACAAGTACCACATAACCGCTTAACCCTACGAGAGCATGCATACATATGATGGCATAATATGTTAGGGACACAATGGACAAGAGTTAAATTGTATGACTAGTATTTATTGGGTTCATGATATTTTTAGTTAGGGGTATAATGTGTAAGGGGTTTGCATATTTTCAAATATATTTTAATTGATTCTACAATGGGCATAGGGGCAGAGGTATAAGTATGTGTAAGGGCATATTTGTCAGCATGTTAAAGTATTTTATGGAGGTGATTATCATGTTAATAGTCATATGGGTTAGGCAATATACTATGTAAAGAGTTAGTGCATAAGGAGCTATAGTGTGCTCTAAGGACTTAATAGGCATGGTCCTAGGGGTATTAAGGTTTAAGTTTCATTGTACATAGTGTATCCATGGAGTTAATGATCATGTATTGAGGGAGGTACGTGGGTTAATATTTCATTGTAGTCATGAGACAATGTCTATTTTAGGTTGTACTAGTGATGGTAAAAAGTATTTCCTAGGGTGATTGTCATGTCAAGGTCCATTAGGATTAGGGGTAATTAAGTAAAGATAGATTGCATGCTATCTAAATATCAATAATGCATTCAACACAAATTTGGAAAATTAGATTCAATTAATTAATAGAAAGGGATAATGAATCGCATAACACATATCATGAGCCACATTGAAATAACACATATGCATTTTGTTGAATGTATTAAATCTTTAAAATAACCATTATTAAATTCCAGGTATCGATATCCATAAAGAAAAGTAAACATAAGGTTATGTGTATAATTATACAACAAAACTAATAATTAGAAAGGATTCTAGATCAACCCATTAAAACCTTAGCCACCGTCATTTACTTGGGAAAGGGTTCCTTATAAAATGGAATCACCTCAACCTTTAAATAATTAATCAAATGAAAAAGTTAAGATTGTTCCATAACATACCAAGGTCAACATATATTAAGCTCATGACATTCAAAATCAAACTTTAAAATATAGAGATTGATTATATCAAGGAGAGTCACCATAAGATCACATATCCTCTTTGTATGAGCTATGCACTTTTCAAATATTGTTATGAACCAATATCCTTAAGATGACATAAGTCTAGACAAGCGCACAAACTATGCACAAAAATTTAAACATGGAGCAAAACCTCAATATAGATAAGAAAAATGAGTTGCACAATAACTCCTTAAATAATATGAGATCCACTCCAATCACCCCAAGACATTCACATCATCATTTTGAATGTTCAACAACAATGACTAATTACTTTTATATATACATATCCACTCATTGCACACGAGGCCGTTTCATTAGTTTGATCCAATTATAGATACATGTATCCTTGTATATGCCTCCGTTGGGGTCATATTAACTACATTTAACCTTATATACGCCCCCCTTGGGTCATAGTACCTATAAAAATTGATCTCATAGGAGTCTATGAACCAAGACAAAACTAACAAATAGATCTCACAATAAATTTACTCAGTATTGACATGAAACAGTGCAAAAAATAGATTGCATCTGTATAATGATTTCATTAATAAAAAATGTAAATGTATACAATCTAGATGATGTTTACAATGTAATACACTGGTATTAATAACCAGAAAATTTGAATACACAAGAGGAAATTCAAATTGATTGACCCAGTCTAATTGTATGGATAACTAGACGTCTAAATCACTATCGAAGCCTAACTAGTTAGCTCCATTGCCTAAATCAGTGGCCCAATCAGTTATAATCAGTTAAACTAGTCCAACTAAATGTAACTGGATGTAAATGACTCATAACTATGATTGACTAGTCACCAACTAAACTCAATTGAATGAGGTTGGTGCCGACACTCCCACGGGCTCCTAAAGTGTAGGCATTGGTCTAGGAGGCACCTAAATTGATGCATGAAAGTGCAGTTAGTGGAAGTTAGGCTCAATTAGTGTTCCTCACACTCTAGTGACTGGTATAGGTGGCCCCATTAGGCCAAGTGGACTCAACAGTACTAGTGACTCAATAACGAATAAGAAGACTCCTAAATTAGGTAGTTTTGACCAAATTGGACAAGTGAGGATTATAATGCTAACACCCCCCCTGAATGCTAACTTGGACAATCTATGGGCCCTGGTAACTAAGACTAAAGGTCACCCATTATAGCTAAAATGAAAAAGTAATTGCTTGATACAAATTAGGAAATGGGGAAAAACCTCATAGGAAAAATACCCCCCCTCAAACTAATCAGGTAAAATCAGGATTCAAGGTTGTTCTTCTGTGCACAGGTATCCTGGGGCCTGGCATGTGAAATTATCCATCCAAACTAAATGATTATGTTTGGAGGAATATTCCTCTTTGGAAGAAGAAGAAGAATATGCTCAATTAAATCACAAATATAGACAGCTGCTGGATGAAAATTGGACCCATGTAGAGCAACTGAAATCAACTGATGAGAGAGAAAAATTTCTTGAGAATTCAAACCATCTAAGGAACACCCAAGAAACTAATATATTTCAGCCTTGAACAACAAACCATATGAGGTAATATCAGCTCCAAGTGTTAGGATCAAGTGTCTAGGCGGATGCAAAATGTCTCCCTCTTTACTAGTCCTGTGAGGAGATGAGCATGTGATCAAAGGTAGAGAAGCCCTAGGACTGTTGAGAGCGAATGATTGAGCTATCTGATATGGATTCAGAAATAACCAATGATTCACAAAATACAATATCAGCAACCTCATAAGAGGAAACTAACATCAAATCCCCAACAACAAATTTGAAGAAGACTTGCGGTACTTTATTTGTCACACCAAAATTGATGAGACCAACTACAAGCATGACTAAAGGCTCCTGGAACTTAAAATTTGAACAAAAAAATATATGATCAGATCCAAATAATATCATATCATATCCAAATAGGTTCATATCATACCCAAAAGTGTGGTCCACCGAGATGGTGGATGCACAGTTTTCTCCTTCTTCAAAATTCTGAATATTGGTGCATGCAATCCTATAGGAATTTGATGGAAGATCTAGATCAAGGAGAGTGAATGGATAACTCCTACAATATGAAATTATATCCAAAATATCAAAGGTATTACTTATCATCACACCAGCAGCAACATTAGATGGAGAGAAATCGAATTCCTCTTCACTTTTGGAAGCAATCACTAGCAAATTTTGCACAGAATTTAAAGGAGAATCACTAGAGAATGTTTGCATAGAAGTGCAACATAGTTTTTCTTCAATATCCTAGATTAAAATGTTTTCTTCTAGATGAGTTCTATTTTAATATAAGATATCAGAGATCTCATAAGCTTCCAGAGGAACAGGAGAAGGAGTCACTGCAAGGAGACTTTCTTCAATTCGAATTGACTGTGTCGAAGATTTTGCTTCTTCTTCATATTGAACAACTTCATCAGAGAGAGTAGAGGCCAAGAATTTTGAATCAAGAAATATTGTGGTGCTGGGTGTGCTCTCCAAAGTGCTATAATGATCCTCATTGTGCTTACCAAAGGCTCTGTCCAATTTTGTCCAGAGATCCTTTGGGTATTCAGTAGAAGCAATAAGGTAGCACAAGCTTGGAGAAAGGGCCAGACATATTGTTCCAAAATCTCTATCACCGTCATTTAGCCAGTCATTCTCATTCTCATAAGACTCTTTACCAAGTCCAATAGAAAGCTCATAGAGATCTTGTCTCTTTAGAGATGAAATCATCTTCAACTTCCATTCTGAATATCTTCTGGATGGAGTAAGAAGAGGAACTGATAATTTCGAATCCATCTAAAGTTGTAACTGCAATTAAACCAAAAAAACCAAAGTAAGGTTGAAGAACCTGCACTTTTGGAGTTTGCTTAACACCTGGATTAGTCAATAAAGCAAGCTTGATCAACAAGGTTGGGATTCTAGGAATTATGTGGTAAACTCTTTGCTTCTGGTGCAGAGCTAGATTTTTTTTGAGTTTTTTTGCTCAAATTGCTTTGATCCAGCATGAAATTTCTAGAAGTAGAATTGCCTTGTCCTGTCAAGGCTCTGATACAATATAAAAATTGATCCCACGGGAGTCTATGAATCAAGACAAAACTCACAAATAGATCTCACAAGCAATTTACTCCGTATTGACATGAGACAGTGCAAAAAATAGATTGTAGCTATATAATGCTTTCATTAATAAAAAAAAGTAAATGGATACAATCTAGATAATGTTTACAATGTATTACACTGGTATTAAAAACCAGAAAATTCGAATATATGAGAGGAAATTCGAATTGATTGACTCAGTCTAGCTGTATGGATAATTGGACATGTCTAAATCACTATCAGAGCCTAACTAGTTAGCTCTAGTTTTCTAAATTAGTGGGTCAATCAGTTAGAATCATTTAAACTAGTCTAACTGAATGTAACTGGATGTAACTGAATGTACTTGACTCATAACTAGGCTTGACTAGTCACCAAATGAACTCAATTGAACTCAACTGAAGGAGGTTGGTGCCAACACTCCTAGTGGCTCATAAATTGTAGGGATTGGTCTAGGAGGTGCCTAAACTGATGCATGCAAGTGTAATTAGTGGAAGTTATCCTCAATTAGTGTTCCCCACACTCTAGTGACTGGTACAGGTGGCCCCATTAGGCCAAGAGGACCCAATGGTACTAGTGACTCAATAATGATTAAGAAGACTCCTAAATTAGGCAGAATTGACCAAATTAGACAAGTGAGGATTATAATCCTAACAGCACCCTCCTTCGAAAACTTTGTCCTCGAATCTTTGCAGTTAATGGCTTTACATGTGATGAAACCAAGTAATAATATTTCCTTATATTTTTTCTTTCTTGTTTCCATTGATGATGATCCATCCTTCCAAATTCAATTATTTTTTGTCGCAATTCTTGATGGTTGGTTGTTATATAATTTTGATTCTATGTGTTGTGATTTTTAGTTCTCCAATTTGTTGCAATTTTTGGTCTTCGATAATATCTTCTTGAATAATAGTTTTCTAATTCATTGTTCCATGAATATTGTTGAGTATTCCATCTTCTTCCTTGGTAGTGTCATTGTAGATCTTCTTGTCTTTGTTGAAAGATTTCTTGGTAACGATGATGTTAACATGGTTTCACAATTGATAGTTTCTCTTACTTCTGCACATCCATATAATTAATCTTCTTTTCAAAGATAATGGCATCCTCTACCATATGTGCTTGGTCTTTAATTTCTCTCACTTTTGAGATGATACCCTCATATTTGGCATGTACATCTTCAAGCTAGAACTCAAACTCTTCAAGTAATTTCCAATGTCCTTCTAAAATCTTTTCTTCCTTCTCCTTTTGAAACAATAATGTAACACCATCCATAAATTTCTTATGTTCCTCTTCAATTCTAGATTGCATTTCTGATTTTATGTCATTTATGAATTTTAGATCTTTTTTACATTCTTGCAAAATTCCTCTTCGAGAATTTTGGTAGTGTCTTCCTCCAGGATCCTTTCCTTTTCTTTATTTTTACAATGCTTATTTTCTTCTTTTAATCTCTATACCTCATCTAATATGTTTTTATTATTGTTTTACAATCTACATATTTTATCATCCTTTTTTTAAAATTTTCCTAAATATCACCTTTTTCCCATTTTCCTTTCTCATTCTTTTTCTTTTTCAATTTATGAATTTCTTTTCTAAGTGATTCATCAAGAGAATGTGTCTTGACAAACCCTCTCCTTTCTTCTTGAATTAATATTTTTCTTCTTTCAATTCATCTTGAATTTTATTCATTTCTTCCAATTTTCAGTTATTGTTCCATTTTCTTGAGAACATTTCTTCAAATTCTTCCCATTTGACATTTATTTTTATATTTTCATCAATAGCTGTCCACCACTCCAAATATTAATTATAAAATAGAGCATTTACACATGAAGGAGTATTACAATTTTGGACAAGTCTGGCATACAAAAGAGTATTATAATTTTGGACAACTCTTGCACACAAAGAGTATTACCATGCACCTTGAAAAACTCCTCTCCTTTCTTCAAATTATTCCCATTTAAAATTGATTCTAATATTTTCCTCAATAGTTCTCCACCACTCCCAAGATTCAGTATAAAATAGAACAATTTCACACAGAGGAATATTATCATTTTGAACAAATCATGCAGACTAGGGAGGAGGTATTACCATGTATCTTTGACAACTCCTCTCCTTTCTTCCTGTTCGACATTTAGTCTAATGTTTTCATCAATAGTTGTCCACCACTCCCAAGATTCATTATAAAGTATAACATTTGAACACAAAGGAGTATTACCATTTTGAAAAACTCCTACACACAAAGAAGTATTAACATTTTCACACAAATGAGTATTATCATGTACCTTGGACAACTCTAATTTTTTCAAATTCTTTCGGTCTAATATTTTCATCAATAGTTGTCCACCATTCCCAAGATTCATTATAAAATAGAACATTTTCATACAAAGAAGTTGGGAAAATTTTAAGGATTCATATTTTTATTAAAGTAATTCCCATGAACATAGATCTATTTAAGTTTTCATTTGAGATCTTTTAACATACATTTTTTATTTTTTATTTTGGGTTGATCAGCATGTTTTGGCAGGGTTTCATAACTCTGTTTTTCTTGTAAATGTTTCTGTTTTTGTATAAACTAAAAGTTTAAAATGGACTGGATATATATCACACTAGTAAATCTTGTATGTGATTCTGAGTGTTTGAAATCATATGATTTCTGGGATATGTTTTCTTTAAAGAACAATTTCTGAATTGTTTTTGGAGAAATGTTTCATGATAGTTATAAAAGCATCTTAAAATCAGTACTCTGACTTTAAAACAAATTCATATTATATTTTACATCAAGAATGAACAAGTTCACTGCATATCATGTTATTCTCTCAAAATTATTATATCATTAACCCCATCTACATTTGAACCTTTGAGAAGAGAAAACATTGACATGAGAAAACACATGTTCATAGTAACAAGAGATCCTCATAGATCCTTTAATGTAAATAATGTATCCTTTAATGTCAATAATGTAGATCCTAATCGGTCCTTTAATGTAAATAATGTATTCCATGGTCACTACATCTCCCCTTCAACTCCCCAGAGAAAAACATAACTTCAATGATTGGTCACAGAACCTTTAATTTTGCAGCAAACTTCTTTATTAAAATTTGAAAAAAAAATAAAATTCCTATTTAAAAAAATTTATTATATTTTTCATTCCTTTATCATTTTGGATCACAATGAAACTATCATGCAAAAATTTCTACCAATTTTTATCATATTTCTTGCCCAAAAAAAATTCCATTTACCATAAAATTTGTTAGGATTATTAATCCTCCCTTCAAATTTGGTCATATGTCTAAATCGGGAGTCATGTCTAAATCAAGAGTCCATCCAGTCTAATTATAGTCATTAGTACCATTGGTTAAACTTGACCTAATTGGGGCACATGTTTCAGTTACCAAAGTGTGGGGAACACTAATTGAGGCTCACTGCCACTTATTGCACTTGATTGCATAAGTTTAGGAGTCTCCTAGATCAATCCCTACAATTTAGGAAGCAACTGGGAGTGCCGAAACTAACCAAGGTCAGTTCACTTCAGTTAATGACTAGTCAAGCCAAGTTAGGAGTCAGTTACATTCAGTTCTAGCTCTCTACATTCAGTTAAATAATGGTTTAATTAATTGCACACATGTGGGGCGTTTTTCTCACCTACCACAGTCAGTTAACCATTATTTAATACTAAATGTAACACTTGGTTGTGTTTTAGAACTCCGGTTATGATTTAGACAAGGACAGTTAACTACTGGGTCCTCCAATAGTGATTTAGACAATGTCTTGGTTACCTACAGTCAAGTAGAGTCATCAATTCGAACTTCCTCATGTGGATTCGAATTGCTTGTGGCTATTAAAGCCATTTTACATTATTGTAATTATCATCTGGATTACTTTTTGATTAATGAAAGCATTCACAGCTGCAAGCCTTTTGCACTGTTTCATTCTTCAATGGCTGAGTAAATTGTGAGATCTTCTTTGTGAGTTGTGTGTTTGTCTACAGATCTATATGCTCAACCACCTAGATACTTGCTCCTAACACTTGGGGCTATTCTTACCACTCATGGTTTGTTGTTCATGGCTGCAACATATCAGTTTCTTGAGTGTTCTTCACATTCTCTGAATTCTCAAGAACCGTTCCTCACTTTTCAGTTTACTTCAGTTGCTCTACATGGGTCCAGTCTTCATCCGGCAGCTGTCTATATTTCTGATTTAGTTGAGCATATCATTCTTCTTCCAAAGAGGAAGATTCCTCCAGACATATGATGGAGAGGTTCACATGCCAGGCCCCAGGATACCTGTGCACAGAAGAACCAGATTGATCCTGATTCTACCTGCTTAATTAGAAGGGGGGTTTTTTTCCCATGTGGTTTTTCCCCAAGCACCTTATTTTTGAGCAGTTACTTTACTTTACTTGATGTAATGGGTGACCTATGGTCTTAGTGACTAGGGCCCACAGTTTGTCCATGTTAGCATTCAGGGGGGGTGTTAGGATTATTAATCCTCCCTTGTCCAAATTTGGTCATATGTCTAAATCGGGAGTCATGTCTAAATCAGGAGTCCATCCAGTCTATTTATAGTCATTAGTACCATTGGTTAAACTTGACCTAATTGGGACACATGTTTCAGTTACCAAAGTGTGGGGAACACTAATTGAGGCTCACTGCCACTTATTGCACTTGATTGCATAAGTTTAGGAGTCTCCTAGATCAATCCCTGCAATTTAGGAAGCAACTGGGAGTGCCGAAACCAACCAGGGTCAGTTCACTTCAGTTAATGACTAGTCAAGCCAAGTTAGGAGTCAGTTACATTCAGTTCTAGCTCTCTACATTCAGTTAAATAATGGTTTAATTAATTGCACACATGTGGGGCGTTTTTCTGACCTACCACAGTCAGTTAACCATTATTTAATACTAAATGTAACACTTGGTTGTGTTTTAGAACTCCGGTTATGATTTAGAAAAGGACAGTTAACTACTGGGTCCTCCAATAGTGTTTTAGACAATGTCTTGGTTACCTACAGTCAAGTAGAGTCATCAATTCGAACTTCCTCATGTGGATTCGAATTGCTTGTGGCTATTAAAGCCATTTTACATTATTGTAATTATCATCTGGATTACTTTTTGATTAATGAAAGCATTCACAGCTGCAATCCTTTTGCACTGTTTCATTCTTCAATGGCTGAGTAAATTGTGAGATCTTCTTTGTTAGTTGTGTGTTTGTCTACAGATCTATATGCTCAAATTTAACAAAATTAACTTGCTCTATCAAACGGGATTGCCATCAAAGATCGGAGGCTGTGGGCTATTGGTGATCTGGACCGAGACCCTAGTTCCTATATTTGGGGAGGAATATATTCAACGGAGACTAAGACATACAATCTAGAATAAATTGCATTCAAATAAGCTCCAACCTTGTTACAAACTCCGTATTTTCTGGGTCTTCTTGACTTCGAAAAATATATAATCATTCTGGGGCATTTGATGGAAAAACATATTTTCGTGAACAAACAATTCAATGCAGAAATATGGTGGCAGTGGAATTGCTATTAACATGTGGGTTTTGCATTATTATCCCTACCCAGTGTTGTGTAAGACCTACCTGGCGAGGACAACATTACATAGTTGGTATCTGGATAATGGAATTCAATTTTCGTTTGAAAAAGTCTTGTTGCTCTGAATGTTGGAAACTTGGTGCCAAGGATGAATTCAAGACCTACAATTTTATAGCCCACAACTATTTTTATCAAGGTAATGAAAATATTGTTGACCTAAATTGGTTTTGCATGTAGAGAGTTGTCACATTACCAGTCAATCAATGACCAAACTATTCTTTCCTTACTTGATACCCATAAGGTCGAAGGTTCGAATCCCTTGGTAACAAAGACAAATGTAGCTGCTCATGGTGTTGGGGACTTTGGCCATAGTTTTCATATTGTGCATTGCATTGTATTGATAACACATGTTCTTAACCATTAGGCTCACTTAGATGCCCATATTTTTCTAAGGATTTATTTTTATTATTAATTTGATATGACCAATATTAGTATCCAAACATAACTCTGTGTTTGTTAATCATTGTGAATGGGTCAAAGAGGTTTATATTAGTTTTAGGTTTGGACAAATTTTCAATCATTATAGTTCATTTTCTTGTGATTTTGAAGCACTAGTAGTTATCCACTAATGATGGTCCCATGTCTTCCCGAGCTCATTATGCTTAAGCTATTGGAATAAGACATTCTTAACTTGGTAAGAAAACTTCTAGCCTAAGCGACTTGTATTCCATATTGTAGTTTATTGTATAGACTTTGCCTTGCTCAATGCCAAATGTTGCAACTATGGTGTTTATAATTATAGTTTCTAAATAGTCGTAAATTGATTGGCCTCGTTGTCTTTAGGCACTCCACGGTCAATTTGAAAACACTACGATAAGAGGTAATGATCATAACTTAGAATGGAAGGTGACAATGATAGCGTGACCAACATGACTTATGTGGTTGGTTGCAGATAATATATGTAGTATAGCTTTTATCCAAAATTGTTTTGATTAACCTTTTAGATATTTTAGATAATAAATTTGGCAAAGAATGGAAGGCTAACATATGTTTTTGGAGAAGCAAATAGCTTGGTGTAACTTAGTATTATGGTTATGATATTAAGAAGAATACATCAATGATTATCAATTACCTATTCCAATTAGGATGCCCATTACTTGGTACACCAAGTATTATTATTATGATATTAAAGGAATATAACAATGATTACCAATTACCTATTTCAATTAGGATGGCCATTATTTAATGGATCATTTTGTGTATATGAATATTTTATATTATGTCACTACATAGATAATCTAGCTTACACAATGTTTATATATTCTCTAGAGTTATTGATTAGAAATAGATCCTTTTATGCTTAGAAATTCTTTTTCCCATCTTTTTCAAATACTAGGACAAACAAATCACATGTTTTAGGAACCTTTTTTTTTTTTTTTTAATCAGCAGAAAAAATACCAGATTTTGTTATTCTATTGAATCAAAGATCATCATATACAATCGATCAAGAGATCATTTCTCATGTAGTGCTCAAACAATGAGGTGTTCCTTTCTACGGAGGCAGATCCCTGTCATCAAACATGGTTGGCAAAGCACAAGCCTGATTATTTAGCAGACTTTATAATCACTCCTGTATAAACAGGTCAAATATTTATCATTTCCTAGAAAGGATCAGAAAATAGCATGGATCATGAGCATAAAGATAACTAATCAGTTCTACATGGTATTGCTGATCCCAAATCAAAACAAATATTATGTGTGCTTAATAAATAGAAACAACACATCTAGAATAACCGAAAGTTACCATGATCAGTAGAAATATCATTCAGGACTTCTTTGAAATTCCCATAACCTAAGTCAAGAAGGAGAGCATTTTTTGAGAGACTGTCAGCAATCTGGTTATGCTCACAATAGATGTGTTTCATGATCATTCCCGGAAAATGTTGAAGAAGTTCTCTAATATCATCACACCAATGACTCAGATGAGGTAGGTTCATAGTGCTCTTGCCCATATCCCATGAAATGATGACAAGGGAATCGCCATAGATGGAGAGAAGAGGGATTCCCATGATCTTTGAAATCATGAGGAGGGCCCATAAAGCCATCATTTCAGATTTTGTATTTGTGCATCTGCCGCATCCCGAGGAGAAATGAACACTATGAGAGCTGCTAATATGTAATGCAAAACCCGCCCCCCCTTTCTTCTTGGCGGCTGCACCATCGAAATACCCACAGGGGAAGTGTCTCATTGGTGGCAAACAATAACTCTTAGCTTAAACTTCTTCACAGGCACTGAAAAGGTATGAGAGAGCATTTCAGCTTGAAGAAGGATCCCATATACTGTTGGAGAAGACCCTTCAAAAATACACCTGTTCCGTTGCTTCCAAATAGCCCAGAAGGTAAATAGTGGCAGATAAAGATGGGAAAAATCAGTGGTATGTACATGGAACCAAACATCCAGGTAATGACGCACAGAAATACCCACAGCAGTATTATGAAGGGATCGTGTACCAAAATGTTCAAAAACAACTACAAAGACATTCTTTGTATATTTACAATCCATGAATAGATGCTGAGTCGACTCTTCATTTTCCTTGCACATGATGCAGAGATTGGGTCCCTAAAAGCCCCTTTTTTTGAGCTGATCCCAGGTTAGAACCCTGTTGCTTGTTAGTAGCCAAATAAAATAGCGAATCTTCTCAGGAATTTTGAGTTTCCATAGTGCCTGATGAAGGGGATATGCCTCACACTAAGAATCCACAAAGTAATTTGGCACACAGTCATATGCTATCGCGGCCGAAATTGAGCCAATGAAGTTCTTATATGTCCAAAGCAAACTGTCTGGATTCATCCCGAGTCTTATTCTCCCATGTTCAAGCCCTTTGATATATTCATTCCAACGGTAATACCAATCACCACCTAAGTCCAAGTCAGATGCAGTGAGCTAGTACGAAGGGGCTTCAGGGGAGTAATTCCTGGCATGGACCAGCGAAGTGATACCAAAATCCTCTAGATAGTCCCAGAGGTCCCTAGGCAGAGTGAAACAAGTATCCATACCTGCGATTGGATCCAGAACGATTCTAGTGTTTTTGCCGTCGCCTACCATCCAAATTAATCCACAACCCAGCCAGGAGATAAGATTTATGAATCCTTTCCAGATAATAGAAACACCAGTGACAGAGAAATTCTTTCTACAGATCCAAGACAGCACTGTGTTTTTTTTTTAATATTTTACAGTGATTAATTTGAACCAGAGACCATTGTTGCAGAGGACTTGCCAGAAGGTTTTGATCCTTAAGGAGATGCTAAACCATTCTAGGTTTTTTATTCCCCAGCCCCCCTGAGATGTGGGTTTGGATAAGGAAGTCTAGTCAACAAGATGAAACTTTTTCTTATCTCCCTTAGTACCCCAAAGAAAATAAAAAATCATAGTTTTCAGTTTCCCCAAAATGGATTTTGGTATGGGGACTAGTGCCATCTAAAACACCGGAATGCTGATAAGGACAGCCTTAATAAGTACCAGCCTCCCCCCAAAGAAAGAAGCCTGTAGGACCAGTGTCAAATCCTATTTTCAAATTTTTTTATAAGCCAAACCCACTCAACTCTATCCACTCAACTCTATTAGATGCTTCGGAATCTTTTTTTTCCTTGGTTTGACTATCTAACAAAGAAAAACAAACATAAAAATGTAAATAACATTTGAATATTTATTGTTTAATCTTATTAATTGATTGCAACAATGCAATGGTAACATCTGGATTACAATTATGTTATTCTTCATTAACTCTTACCATATGCTTTACTAACTTAACCTTTATCTTGCACATACCTCGGCCCAACAACAACCATATGCTATTGAATGCAACCACATGCCCCAGTATTTTAAATACTTAGTATACCTTTACGTGTGCTCATGTCGGTAAATAGTTATCATGATCATAGTCAAATATTCAGTTTTGTACTTAGACTTATCAAAATTTATGTAGTAATATACTATAATCTGTGTTTTATACATCGCCTCAGAATTCTTCACATTTATGATTATCCAAATGTTGGAGGTACATGAGTGGTGGTCCTTAAGCAAAAAATATCTACATTTTGGAAGATGAAAAACTTGCTTTTCTCTATACCAGTGATGACTGGAATTTGAATACTAATTTTGATATATATACATACATTTGAATACCAATTTTGATATATATATATATATATATATATATATATATATATATATATCATTTGAATACCAATTTTGATATATATACACTCCGCTACTCCCTCTATGCTTCTGTTTAAGTTTTCTTGCTTGATATACATCGCCTCACAATACTTTTGTTATACATCGCCTCGAATTCTTCACATTCATGATTATCCAACTGTTGCAGGTACATGAGTGATGGCCCTCAAGCAAAAAATATCTACATTTTGGAAGATGAAAAACTTGATTTTCTCTATACCAGTGATGACTGGAATTTGAATACCAATTTTGATATATATACATACATTTGAATACCAATTTTGATATATATACACTCGGCTACTCCCTCTATGCTTCACCGTTAATGCTTTTCTTGTCGTAGCAGTAGCAGCTTTGGATGTCAAATCCCTCTTTTTCTGTTTTTCAGCCGCTTACCAGATGAAGACCATGCAGAATTCATTTCTTTCCAATCCTACCTATTCCCAATTTCCCATCCGCCAGGAAAAGAACACAATTGTCGAACAAAGGATCCTAAGAAAAGAAATGCCACGGTAAACCATCAAACGCTTTCATATCCTCTGGAGTCAAATCTTCATTCGGTGGAGTTGACCCGTCGTGCTGAACGGATGCAGTTGTTTGTTGCAGGGACATTTCATGTAGTAATTGCTCATTGCGCATTATGGTTTTACAATGCCGTGTATAATCTTTAAAACTCTTGCCTAATATAACGATATTCTTCAACTTTGCTGGCGACCAATTCGCCTCCACTATACTGATATATTCGTACTAATATAACGATATTCTTCAACTTTGCTGGCGACCAATTCGGCTCCACTATACTGATATATTCGAACGTTCGCGTGGGCACGAAAAATAGCGTGGGCATGAAAATTCGCATGGGCATGAAAAATAGCGTGGGCCTGTCCACTGACCATTCTGTACTCCGAGAGAAAAAAGGAGAGCAGTTGAGGGCCTTCATGACTTTACGCTTGAAGAGAAAGCTGCATCGGCCCAGTGAAGAGAAAGCTGCATCGTATACTGCGATATCATTTACCCAATCAAATTTCTCTATCAATAAAATGGCGAAAGCTAATTGCATGTGATCATTTGGCCTCTCCGTTCCAATGCCATAGAGAACTACCTGGAATTTTGAATGACGTGGACCTTTGCCTATTACGTTTTCTATTCGTGCGACCATTTCTTGATCCTGCATTTGCTTCATGAAATTTCTGTAAAACGAAGATTTCTCCAATTTCTCCTGTGCCAGATGTATTTTCTCAATTATCTCCTCAACCTTTCTTTTAGTTTCTACATAATTTGGTTCGAACATTTCTGGGTCCTGCCTTTGGAAACCGTGTAACGAGCCATCCCAGTCAAAGAAATGCTCACGCTATTTCTCATGCCCGCGCTATTTTTCATGCCGGCGCGAATTTTTCATGCACGTGTGCTGAGTTTACAACTCTGCACGCAGAGCGAACGGTAAAATCAGTCGAAAAATACTCTACAGTACAGCATTAAATGCGACGGCGGTCGCACTTAGATCTTACTTTGAAAAGGAACCAGCGGACAGTATGACCGCTGTCGCATTTAATGTTCTACAGCATGTAGAGTATTTGTCGCCGTAAAATCATTCTTATGGAATGAAACATCAAAAGCCAGGTCTCATGTGTATGAGGTCCTATTCAGCATGTGCAGAGGTCTTATTCCGCAAATGAAAAAAATATGCTTCTATTTCAAAAGAAAATGGAAGGGATATATCTCATTTTCTAGAAGGCATTAATTGGGCACAGCCGAAAGATTCATGTTATATATTATATGTTTTTTTGTAGTAAGGTGTTTTCAAAGGCTCTCCCAAAATCTTTTTCTATCTATTTTCTTTTTAGTTTTAGTTATTTTATATTTTTATGAGATTAAGTTTAAAAATGAATTTTAAATCTTTAAACACCATGTAATTAAAAATTTGTGATGAATTGTTCTGATGAAATATCCACGACAATTTACAAATCATTCTCATGACACAAATAAAAAGATTTAAATACAATACGCAATTAGTTTTCACAGAGGGATTAACATCACTAATTGTTGGTATCAATTCGTTTCTTTCGCCGATACCACATAACCATTCAACCCTACAAAAGAATGCATACATATGATGTCTTTCTGTAATAAAACTCTTCGGTCGCCTTTCTTTTTTTCTTTTTCATTATTTTTTCTCGCAAATCACACAACCATTTCAAATAAAATATAAAATATATTATTTGATGATTTGGTAATTTTGAATTTATTACATATTATGTTAATTTCTTCTTCTTCTTTGTTTTGGTCTATAACCTAGTAGGATTCCAAATAGTAGATGTTGGTGTGACATGACATGGGTCAAAGGATACGTAGTATGGATAAGAAAGGTTGGTGGTCAAACTAGTAAGGAGATAAAATTGGGAACAGGGATGGAATTTGACGGGTAAACGCCCGTCATGGGCCAATTTACCCGTCAAATACAGCTAAGATTTTTCGGAGACCGTCAAAATCTGGCTCAGAATACAGAAAACGTTTCAGATTTTGATTGTTACTGGCAATTTTGACGAGTGTCCGCCATTTGAAATTCCAACCCTGATTGGGAAGTGTTTTAGGAGGTTAACGTTTTGTTAAGGGCCATGGGGTTAGGGTTATATTGTGTAAGAGGATATAGGAGTTAGTGTGTATGGGGTATAATATTTCATAGACATAATGGGTAAGGGTTAAAATGTGTGATTAGTATTTATTGGGTTCTATTATATTTTCATTTAAGAGGTATAATGTGTAAGGGGTTTAGTTTGTTTGATTCCATAATTGGTAGGGGTCTAAGTATGTGTAAGGGCATATTGGTTATCAGGTTAAAGTGTTTTAATGGGGTGATTACCAATTAATGGTCATAGGGGATAGGTAATATAATAGGTAAAGGGATAGTGCGTATAGAGTTGTAATGTGTCTAAAGACTTTCAAGGAATTGGCTTAAGGGCACATTTGGGATCAAGTTTTATTATAGTGTATCCATGGGATTGATGGGCATGGATCGAGGGAGGTATGTGGGTTAAGGTTTCATTGTAGTCATGAGACAATGCTTGTTTTAGATTGTATTAGCGAGGGTAAAAAGTTGTTTTCTCGAAGAAGATTGTCATATTAAGGTTCATAAGAGTTATGGGTAATTAAGTAAACATAGATTGCATGCTCTCCAAATCTCAATGATATGTGCAACAAAATTTGGAAAATTTAATTTAATAAAAATAGTAAGGGATATTGAATCACATAACACATGTCATAAACCACATTGAAATAAAACATATCCATTTAGTACACTACATTAAATCTTTAAAGTACCCATAATTAAATCCCATGATGCCAATATCCATAAAATAAAAAAATAAACATAAGGTTAAATGTATAATGATACCCCAAAAAATAATTGGAAAGGAGTCTAAATCAATCCATTAAAACCTTACTCGCCATCAATAACTTGGCGAAGGATTCCTTATAAAATGGCATCACCTCAACCTTACAATATGTTTATTAAATGTTAAAAATTAACATTGTTCCATAACATACTAAAGTTGACATATATTAAGCTCATAAAATTCAAATTCAAACTTCGAAATATATTGAATAATTATGTCAAGGCGACCCACCATAAGATACATGTCCTCCTTGTATGAGGTATGCACTTCTTAAAAACTCTATCAAATCAAGCCTCAAAGGATCCCTAGTTTAATCACCATATAGCAATTTATCATTTCTACTTATTCTTTCATCTCAAAGGGTCCCTAATTCAACCACTATATAAAAATTTATCATTTCTACTTATTCTTACATTTTTACTTATTCTTGCATAATTTTAAATGTTGCAATGAAGATGTATTCTCTAAATTAATAGATTGCATGTGTCTACATGTTGATCCTATTTAAGAGACTTACATTTTATGGAGGATTCCTTGATTCCTTTATTCTATTATTATTATTACTATTCTAAGTCTATACCCCTAATTTAGACTACGTCGTTAATAAGAAGGAGAATGTACAATTTCCTATGGGATGACAGTCTGGAGAGGTTGAAGTATCATTTAGTTGCTTGGGAGAAAATTGCACTTCCAAATAATTTAGGTGGATGGTGATTGAAAAGTTTGAGATGGTTCAATATGGCCTTATGTGCAAAAACTATGTGGCATGCCCTTTTCATTTATGGATTATGGAAAAAGGTTATTTGTTCAAAATATATCAGGTCATTCTCCTTACACCAATGGAGGAGAGAAACAAATTTGAAGATGCAGAGAGCCTCTTTCATTTGGAAAAGATTCCTAAAGTTATTTCCTATACTTAACAGTCATCTCAGCTGGAAAGTGGGCAGAGGAATTCAAATTTTTGTTGGCATTGATACTATATCTAGCTTTTCTCGGAAAGATAGACTTTCTAACCCACTCATCTCGAAAATTCATAAAAGGAATATTTGGGTTATTTCTCAGATAAAGAACTGTGAGTTTTTAAATGGTGGTTATTAGCTCACGGCGAGGTGGTTATATCTCCCTGTATAGGTTGTTGATGAATGGAATAGTTTCATTTTTTCTCTTCCCCATGCAAGGGTCCTTTTTGAAGATCTGGGAGACAATATTGTTTGGGAACCAAATTTAAAGACTAGGGAGGTTTATGCAAAACTTCTGTATAATGTCATTGTTGAGAATGGTAATGAGGTTTCTTCGAAATGGTGGAATATTTTCTTATGGAAGATCCATACTCCTTTAAAAAGAAAATGTTTCTATTGGATGGAATTAAATGACATAGTTCTTGTTTGGGAAAATATAAAAGCACGTGGCTTTTTTGGACCTGGTTTTTGTTATCTCTACAGAGAGCATTTGGAATCAGTATCACATATATGTTATCAGTGCTCTTTCTTTAGTTCAGTTTGGTTGCAGGTGTGCAATTTGGTTAAAATTTATTTTTCTTGGAAAGAAAATTGTTTAGATGATAGTCTTTTTAGATGGTTTCATAGAAAGGAAAAGTTTAAAGATCTTCCAATTTTTATATTCTAGGATATTTGGAAGATGTGTAATAGGTGGATTTTTCAAGATCTTCAGCCTGCTATGTCTATTATGGTTTCAAATATTTTTGCATCTATTCATGAATGGAGGAAGGCAAATGTTGAAAATCCTAAGATTTTTTTTATTAGTCCTTCTTTCTCAGAAGATATTCCCAACAGTTTCTTTGATGGAGCTAATTTGAATGATTGGTGTTGTATAGGTATGATCATATACTTGAAAAGGGATAATATTATCAAACTTCATAAGGGAATAGGAAAGGGGACTAATACCATGGATGAACTTCTCTCTCTTTGGGATTTGCTTCAGTTCACAAAGAAGAGAGGTCTTTTGGATTTGAATGTCTATGGTGACTCTAAAGCCATCATTGATTGGGAAAACGGTTTAAATTCATTGCAGTATTTGGTTTTATCTAGATCGATGATGAGAGTTAGATCATTATCCCAGCACTTTCAAGCTATATATTTTAGTCATATCTATCGATGTTTCAACATGGAGGATGATGCTTTATCAAAATCTTATGTCGGGGAAATGTATAAATACATTTGGTATTTAGAATTTTGGATGGCCTACTGATTGATTATGGGTCTTATGATATTTTCTGAAGGTTCTTTGGGTTTCTCTATATCAGTTAGATAGACATCTTGCTAGTTTCTTTTGTTGTTTTGATGGATGGTATTCATATGTAAGATCATTTGTAATAAGTATTTTGGTTTGGAGTGTTGTTTTTTAGAAGGAAAAGATAGTTCATTTATTTAAGAGTGTTGTGTAGTTATTATATATGTTTATATGATATGGACAACAGGGGAAGAAGGAAGGTTTATATGTAACTTTGATTCTATTTTTGAATAACATGTCACATGTTTTTTTATTGAAACAAAGTTGTCACCACTATTTTGTATGGTCTTAAATATTAAGAGAAATGCAAAAGTTGTATCTTTGGATCGAAAGTGGACTTGTTAACATATTGATCTAACATAGGAAACATCATTTCCTTTCATACTTTGACATCGTTATTTAAATTGCGTGTGTTCTATATAATGGCTCACAAACCCCCAGTGGGGCTGCTACATCCACATGAATAAGTCATAGGGAGCCCACCCAAAGGGGCCTCACCCCATCTTCAGATTATGGATCTAACCCGATGGGGACATCAAGTGATTCCCTTATATAGCAATGTATACCACCCAAGGATTTGACCTCGAGACCTTCTACTCACAACTTACAACACTCAACCACTTGAGCTAACCCACTGGGATTATATATATATATATATATATATATATATATTCCATCGAAAGAGATCAACCGTTGATTAGTCAAGTGGCCATGGGAGAGCCCCAGGATTGGATGTCGGGTCAACAGGACCCCACCCAATTGTTTTCACCAATGTACAATCCTAGGCCCCCTAAATTGTATTCTTATATTCCTTAGTCTAGGGAAAATTAATACTTTCATAGGGGTCTTTATCTCAATCATTTAATGCATTTCCTTTCAAGTGACTTAAAATTCACCTCATATAGTAGCTCCATCACAAAATATGTTGACTTGTTGTCAATCGAGCGTAGATTGTGTGGTTGGGAGGAATGTTGATATCCTCCCCACTAGGTTTCAAATCTCACTATGTGACATGTTACGTAGTCGAGGACTCCTTGATTCTTCATGAATAACATGAACCTGCATTTTCCAAGTGAAAAAAAAAGTATGTTGGTTTGCTACTTTGTTCATTATTTATGTGAAATTGGAGTTTAACATCATAGTCATTATTATTTTCTTAAAAAAATTTCTTGTGCATGGATTTCAAGAGTCTCAATTAAAAATAGCTCACTTAAGTTTAATAAATACAAATTTCTTTGTATCACAAAAATTATTATATAAGTATCTCGACTTGAAGAAGAGTGACACAAATCAATAAGGAAAAATTATTTTGTCTATAAGTTTTCTTGGTAGAGCAATAAAGAATGTAATATATTGTAAAATGGACATTAGGCTTTTTTTTTTGTCCCCTAGCATATTCTTGTGTAACTTTAAATGGATATTGTAAAATAATTATAATTTCTAGTTGCATTAGTTACACAAAAATTGGTGTCGTAATTATGGGTATAATGTATGAGAACAATATATAGTATATCAATTTAAATGAACCATGATATTTGGGGAAGAACTGAAAATGAATGATAAAGGTCATGCGCTAAAGGATGGACAAAAGGTGCATTCTTTTTTCATAGATTTATTTGATGGATGTAGTCAAATTTCTTTATATGTGTGAACTATATGATAAAAAGTCCATCTTGGTGGATGTGGTTTTGGGAGCACTTGCCAAGTTTTGACCCTCTTGCCACAAAATTTTGTGTCTTCTCTTTATGATTCCTTGTCCAAATCATTCTTGTTGACATTTAATGCTCAAGCTTTATAAAAAGACTCACTCTTTTCACAAGATTCCTATAGTCCTACCCTAACCCCCCTACTTTATCAACCTACAAGGCAATAAGGCCCATTAGACATGGGTTAGTGGATATTGTTTTATTGTAATAGGTCCTTCTCTATTTAATAAAGGCCCCTATGAGGTTGACCTTCTTTAATAGTGAGGCCACACTTAGTTAGGTCTTTGGATATTAAAGCTCTATATATAGAGTAGTAAGTTACATGATGTGAGTCAAGAATTATCATTGCATTTGGAGCTTTTCTCTTGGAGGTTTCCCACTTGAAGAGGAAAGTGAACATATCTATCTATTTTATTTATTATCTTTTATTTTTTTCTATTTTTTTTAATTTATATGTTTTATTATATTACAAGTGGTATCATATCTCTTTCTTCGGATGGAAAGGAAAAATTTTCAATTCTAGGGTTTGGCTCTTTCAAACAAGTCAACTTGGAATTTCCACTCCAAATTTGTTTTACAACTTTTCTGGGTTTGAAATTTTTAGAGTACATCAAGGATATATGGAAGTAACTTGTATCACAATTTTAGCCTCTGATTCATAATAATTTTGGAGATATAATTATGCAAGTTAGGTTTTTTAACTAATCTAAAGGTTTGGCTCCTTCAAACTAGACATCTTAGCATTTTCACTCCAATTTTTTATTATTAAATTTCATGGTTTGAATGTTTTTGGTTATAGATAGGATATAAGGAAGTATATTGGGATAAAATTTAGGTTATGGGTACATACATTCATAGATAATCCTCATGTAAGTTATGGTTTATGACTAGCCCATACACAATCCCTAAACATGTGTTATGGGTAAAACTTTTATCTCTGAAGTTTTAAAAATCGAAAGTGATTTCCACTAGTTATATTGGAAAGAAGAAGGACGAAATTATTTATGGTAAAAAGTTTAAATTCAAACCTAAAAATTTGGATGAGCGGTAGGTTGTACAATTTTTCTCTTTTCAAAAGGTCAAAATCATCAAGTTTTGGGAAAATTATCGTATTTTTTCTTAGTTCTTTAGAATTCAATAAAACCTATGGAATTATAGAGTAGACATATAAGGATACCATGAAAAAAAAGTTTAGGCTAAAAGGTGCAGAAATTTTAGGATTACCAAATCTTCAAGGTGATCTTGCAGAACCATCTTCAAATAAAGGTTTTACAATAAGTTGTGCTTATTTTAAAATTTTGGTCTCAAACCCTACCTTGAAATGTAATATATTTTCCATTGATTACGTAGAACTCTTTTTGGGGTTAGTGAGCTCAATTTTAAATTTTTTTAGAGACAGGACGAACATTTTCATATGACAAAATTTTTTCTCATTCAATGAATAAACTTACACTTGGGAAAACATACAAACATAATATACAAGTGGTACTTAATTCACATTGTTATGTTCCCTTATAGCCTCTATCCGTACCCCTTCAAGTAGTAGCACATTAGACAATATCTATATACGGAATTCCACTTCCATATACCCTAGGGTATTATATTGAAAGTCCCCTAGGTATGCCTAAAACCAACTTAGATAAATTGATATGGGGTCTTGTTTCTATAGTACATCAAGAACAACACTTGCATAGATCCTCTCTAGTACCTAGGTAGTTGAGTAGTATGTATTGTTGGAATATAATAAACCCACTTCATAAATTAGGATAAAATATTTAAACAATTTTGATTAATTTTCTACCCACTAGCCTAGATAGTTGGCATCCCCTTGCACTACAAATTCAACATTTGCCACCTATACCCCAGGAATTATTTAATCCCTATTTTGGTTTTATCTTGACCACTTTATTGAATCCCATAATTAGTAACTGTGCTTTCCTGTAGATTCTTCCTTATCCTGATTTTATCCAGCTTTTATACGGATAAGGTAAAGCTAATCAACTAGGAAACTGCTATATTTTCTTGCCAACCCATCCTCCATGATTTTCGCTCCATTTTCCAGGATTAGCATGTTTTTCCATCACTCTTCACAACTCACTCATGCTTTTTCTAATTTGTGAGGTCCTTGACTAATTTGGGAAGTGCTTTAGCCACCTATGGGGGTTTATCATATATAGTAAGTCTACCTTTATGAGCTTGATGAGTTGTCTCCAATACAACTTGATTTTACCTACGAGGGATGCATTATTTATGTACACTATTATTCATCATTATTCAATGGAAGGATACACTCCAATATTCATCTCTTCATTCATGTGATTCTGTCTCTATTCTTCTCTCTATTTTTCCTGTGTATGCTTGTGAGAATTACCTTAGTAACAATATTTATTTCCAGTGCTTCTTCTTAGCATTTTTTCTCAAATAATTGGAGCTTCAATTTCTACATGGTATCAAAGTGCAAGGTTTCTCAATTTCTATAGAGTTGAGGAGTGCATCTAGTCTCCTATCCCTCTCTGAAGAAGAGCTTAATCTAAGCTTACAAGATTTTCTCCTAGTTTTGTTTCTTGCAGGTTGCAGAGAGTTTCATCTTGAGCACATCAACTCAGCAATATGAATCCCTATTCAGCTATGATCCTAACTCCCTTCAATTATCATGAAGAGAAATCCAAAATTGGCATTCTATTGCACAGTAAGGGACTATACAAAGTTACTCTAGCTTTGGAGAATGAGCCCAATGCTGTGATTGAGAAAGCTAAGCGGCATAATAGGTTGGATAAAGCCTATGGATTGCTTTGTCTCTCTATTTATCCTGATATACTCATTCATCTATATGGTTTCACCACTCCAAACCAATTATCGACCAAACTTGAGTCTGTATTTGGAGTTCAAGATGAGTTAAGAGCGCATCAGTTCGAGATTGCGTTATTCTCAATGAGTCCAAGAAGTTTCAATTCTATTGAGGGTTTCTTCACCAAATTCAAGTGACTTGTTATAATTCTAAAAAAATATGGGATTGAGAATAAATATGATCAATTCATTCTTTCCATTCTTTCTAAATTGGGTCCTAAATACTCAGTTTTTGTGTCTACTTTTCATGCTACTAGGCTTGATGTTTCTAATTGGAAAATGCCTTCTTTGTGTACTTTCTTTGATTCACTAACAAAGGAGAAACATAAATTGATCTAGATGGGTGATATTAAATATTCAAGGGAAAGGATCATGCTCTCATGGTTCAAGGAAGAAAGAATTCCAAATCCAAAGAAAAGAAAATTGTGAAAGAGAAGAAACCAAAGTCAGAGATTGAAGATGAAAGTTCAAATACTACTGATGAAGATTCAATGAAGAAGGTTAAGAAAAAATGGAGCACATCCAATTGTTCTTATTGTAGAAAGGGATTTAATCCAGAGAATAAATTATTCAAGAATAATATGGACATCATGTCTCGGCTTCTTGAGAAACACAACATCAAATTTATAGATGAGCTAGAGAAGCATGTTGATTTCTCATAACAATGTCATAGTGCGCAATTCCAAATTGATATAACCTATTCCTTGAGTTCCAGAGTAAAATATTTTTCTCATGTCTCTGATATAGATTCATATTCTGATATATAAGAATCGAAAATATTAGATCCTTTCTTTGATAATCCACCTATCAATCTCCTAGATTCGTCTCTCAGTAATTGTGATTTTACACTAGATACTGACTTGTCTTTAAGAAACTCTTCCTCACTCCATAATTCTGATTTAGAATCACGTTTTTAGGCTGATATACATGTCATGACATAATTCATACCGCCACCCATAAAATCTACCATACTTCCAAATAATCCTAAGACTATACAAATCCCAAGTTCACTAGTTGATTCCTCATTGGTCTCTTATGCAGTGTTAATTATACTACATGGTTTGAAGTCTTGCTTATCTTTCACTAGTTGGTTATCCATGCCCTTAGTCATATTTGGATTGATATTATACATGTTTTTGTCTGTTATAAAAACTTATGATTCATATCTCAATTCCATTTATCATTCATATTTTTACACTTATTAGTTTTCCCCAGTTGCTCATAATTTTCCTAGTCTAGCCATATATCCTCATGGAGTCACTGAAGCCTTTTCCTTTACTATCCCATATGGTAATGTTTCTGAGATATCATAGTTTTATCAGCCTCATATCATCTCTAGGAAGGTGCTACATGCTATTGGAAGAATGGCATGTGTTTCACATCACAATTTTGCATCTATTCAAGGAATTGAGTGTGTAAATTTCTTAATTTTTGTACTCTTTGGGAAGGAGTATGCATAGATATATTTTTCGTTTCAGATTTTGTTTGCATATCAGAGTCTTTTAGAAGGAAAAAACATTCATATAATTCTCCTACATCATTGGTTTATGAGATATTAGAAGTCTCTCCACTTCTTTCTTGCAGATTCAACACTAGCGCATGATCACGGAGTTCATGATTTCTTCATCAAGTATTTCACCAAGAATAAACTCATTCAAGTGAATCTAAATAAATAATGAAGCCATGTTATTTCAAATTTTGTGCCTTGTCCTTTCTCGAGGAAGGATTTTACCCATGTGGTTTTGCCTCTTTCCTCAATTTTCTGGACACGAATAATTCTAAAGGGTGACCATAGCCTTGTTGTTGGGACCTATATACACCTACATATCATCACAAAGTTGGACTTAAAGGGGGCTGTGGGAATATAATAAACCCACTTCATAACTTAGGTTAACATATTTAATCAATTTTGATTAATTTTCTACCCACTAGCGTAGATAGTTGGCATCCACTTGTACTACAAAGTCAACGCTTGCCATCTATACCCCATGAATGCTTTAATCCTAATTTTTGGTTGATCTTGACCATTTTATTGACTCCCAGAGTTAGTAACTACGCTTTCTTGCAGATTCTACCTTACTATGATTTTATCCAACTTTTTTGTGAATAAGGTAAATCTAGTCAACTAGGAAACTACTATCTTTTGTTTCCAACCCATCCTCCATGGTTTTCTCTCCATTTTCCAGGATTAGCATGCTTTTCAATTACTCTTAAAAACTCACTCATTATTTTTCTAATTTGAGAGTTCCTTGACTGATTTGGGAAGTGCTTTAGCCACCTATGAGGTTTTATCATATTTAGTAAGTATACCTTTCTAATCTTGATGAGTTGTCTCTAATACAACTCGATTTTACCTATGCGGGATGTATTATTTATGTCCACTATTATTCATCATTATTCAATGGAAGGATACACTCCAATAGTCATCTCTTAATTCATGTGATTTAGTCTCTATTCTTCTCTCTATTTTTCATGTGTATGCTTTTGAGAATTATCTTAGTAGCAAGATCTATTCCCAGTGCTTCTTCTTAGCATTTTCGCTCATAGCATTGGAGCTGCTATTTCTACACATACAAGGGAACAATTAAGACTTCTTGGTTAATTCCTTGAGATACTGGTCTAACTACTACTATTGTATCCTACACATATATTAAAGATATATAACACCTAGCATTCCCTTATCCTTAGGACCTGGCAGATACCACATGTTATAGCTGATTTTACCACACTTGGTAGATCATGTTTTTATGGCCTTCCCTGTCCCTATGTAGACTCTTTGGACCTCCTTTGCTAAAAATAAACTTTGATGCTCCATTAAATACCTTTTAAAAGTAATGTTTATTGGTATACATGGGTCACCAGCTTACAAACCACGTGTACATGCAACTTGCTCCACTATGACCCGCGTACATCGGGAAATACTCTCAAAAATAAAAATATTTGGAGTTTTCCTCATTGAGTCACAAATAACTTGACCATTGGCCTTCCATATGCCTGGAAACGCTTTGACTCGACCCTTCACCTCCTATTGAAGGGTTACATATTGAGCTACTTGGATGCATTAGAGGAGGAGAACATGTGAGAGCAAAGAAACTACAGTGGATTTGTGCCCCATTATCGCATACTTGAGTCTGCATCACTTTTCCCTTTGAGAAACCATTCATGTTCTTCTCAAGATTTCCATTGTCTTGTGAGCTTGCCATTGATATGGAGGATTGGAGGGGTGGAGGCCCAGGTGGAGGAATTGGTTTATCGATTAGACGAGGTGCCGAGAGAGTTTGTCACTTATATATATGTTTACAATTAATAGAAACATCCATTTCTCGTCCATCGCATTTGTGTAACTATAAATATCTGTATCCATGGATGTAGTTGCTTCAATTATATATGTATGGATTTATATATGCTAGAGTAGGGCTATCACTTAGTATCTATCATGCTTGTATATTTTGTTGGTGTTGAGAATGGAATGTAGGTGCAAGTTTTATTGAAATCTCAACGAGGATCGACTACGAATGTCCAAAATAAAGTGTGCTCCTCATCCCTTAGTGTTAGCCTTGTTTATCTCTATTTCATATGGAAATGGATCGATTTATGGTGTCGTATTTTCTTTTGTGGTCCACCCCAAGCCATAGGAAGTTTTCTCCATAACAGAATTGGTGACTCCGCTGGAAACTTTTCTTTTTGTTGGGGTTTGGGTGCATAATGTGCTGTTAGATTTTTATCATTTAAGCAATATGATCTTAGGATCTTATCTGAGAGAATAACATGCACATCAATCAATCACAAGAGACAATAGACACAAAGATTTTCCTTGGGGAAACCATAAAGGATAAAACCCTGCAAATTCCTCAGAGATAGAATGAGCACCAATGGAAACAGTAAAACCCAAATACAATAAGACGATCTCCAACAGTTGTTCTCTCTCTCACTTGAGCAAGCTTCTTCTCTCTCACCTATGCGCTACAGCTGGGTGAGTGTGTGTATCAAATAGAGAGTCTCACTCTCTATTTATACTAGTTTCCAACTTGACAATTACTTACTAGGGCCGACTTCTCTAGGAGAGTCTAATAACCCTAGTACCCCACAACTATGGGGACTTTGCCCCCCGATCAACAAGGAGAGTTAACCTCTATGACTTTACATGACTTGATTACATTAATGATTCTCCATATAGGAACATTGAGGACCAATGAAATACAATATATGAAATATACAAGTGAGTACATTCTTAAGTTACAAATACATCAACACTCCCTCTTAATTAGGAATGTATTCTCTTGACACAATTCATCAGCACAAGTCTTCTTCTCGGGATCATCATCAAAGCTGTATCATCACTGGATCATCATCAAATTTGGTTCATCACCGGATCATCATTAAAGCTGGATCATCATCAAATCTGGATCATCACTGGATCATCATCATCATCACTACTTCCACTATCTCAATCAAATGGTGTTATCTCTCAATTATTCTCGTCACGGGAAGTTCTATAGAGCCAACCCTTTTTCATGTTGGTTGTAGGCCTAGACTCCATGTAGGTCTTCATCAAAAGAGCCATCCCTTTTTCATGTTGGATGTACCTCTACAGAGCCGGTCCTTTTTCATACTGGATGTAGGCCTCTACAGAGCCAGTCCTTTTTCATACTAGATATACCTCTACAGAGCCAGTCCTTTTTCATACTGGATGTAGGTCTCTACAGAGTGAGTCCTTTTTCATATTGGATGTAGAACACTACATAGCCAACCCTTTTTCATGCTGGATTTACTTCTACAGATCCATCCAATTTTCATGTTGGATGTAGGTCTCTACAAAACCAGTCCTTTTTCATACTGGATGTAGGCCATTATAGAGCCATCCCTTTTTCATGTTGGATGTACTTCTAGAGAGCCATCCCCTTTTCATGCTAGATGTAGGTCTCTACAGAGCAAGTCCTTTTTCATACTAGATGTAGGCCATTACAGAGCCAACCCTTTTTCATGTTGGATGTACTTCTACAGAGCCAACCCTTTTCCATGCTGGATGTAGGTCTCTACAAAGCCAGTTCTTTTTCATACTAGATGTAGGCCATGCCCTCTGCAGGGTTTTCCACTACAGAGCTAGTCTTTTTTCATACTAGATGTAGATCTTAGCATTTATATCTGACCATGGGAGGAACCAATCATACCACCATGTCAGAAAAACACAGCACTTATATCTGACCATGGGAGGAACCAATCATACCACCATGTCAGAAAAACATAGCACTTATATCTGACCATGGGAGGAACCAATCCTACCACAATATCAGAAAGGCTCAGCACTTACATCTTACCATGGTAGGAACCAATCCTGCCACCATGTCAGAAAGTCTCAGCACTTACATCTGACCATGGGAGGCCCAGCCTGCCACCATGTTAGAAAGGCCCAACACTTACGTCTGACCATGAGGAGGAACCAATCCTGCCATCATGTCAAAAAGGCCCAACACTTACATCTGACCATGAGAGGAACCAATCCTACCATCATGTCAGAAAGGCCCTGCACTTACATCTAACCATGGGAGGTTCAGCCTACCACCTTGTCAGAAAGGCACACAGACTCATCACTTCCCCTTGGAAGGAATGTCGCTCTGGAGAACACCAAGCTTCTCCCT
The DNA here is from genome assembly GCA_001517045.1 of Pseudotsuga menziesii. Lineage (NCBI taxonomy): Eukaryota > Viridiplantae > Streptophyta > Pinopsida > Pinales > Pinaceae > Pseudotsuga > Pseudotsuga menziesii. The sequence continues at coordinate 701,124 of LPNX011088260.1, forward strand.
GAAGTACTCAAAATTCACTCTGGATAATGGCTTGGTCAACACATTAGCTATATGCTTGTCCATCGCAACATACTGGAGCTTCACTGCTCCTCTCTGCACCATATCCCTGATATAGTGATATTTGATCTCGATATGCTTTGAATTGTCATGGAACACCGGGTTCTCCGACAAATTCACATAAATATGGTTGTCGCAATATATACAAGTAGCATCCAACTAGAGATCAAACAAATCAGATAGTAGCTTCCTCAGCCACACTGCCTCACAACTAGCCGAACAAGCTGCGACATACTCTACTTCAGCTATACTTAGTGCCACACAGGAGTGCTTCTTGCTAAACCAAGAGATCACACTTGATCCCATACTGAAGCAGCACCCCAAAGTTCTCTTCCTATCAATGGCACTGCCTGCCCAATCAGAATCCACATAACCCTCTAGGTTAATCTTCTGATTCGCCTCATACTTGAGCCCATAATCAACTGTACCCTTCAAGTACCTCAAAATATGCTTTGTAGCAATCAAGTGAACATTTCTTGGATCTGTCAAGAACTGGCTCAATGCGTTCACAACAAAGCAAATATCCGGTCTCGTGTCCGTCAGGTACATCAAGGACCCAATCATCTGATGATACATCATAGCATCAACCGACTCTGATGAAGCATCACTCAATAGCTTCAGTTTCGATGCCATAGGTTTGGTCATGGCCTTGCAGTCAATCATCCCGAACATCTTTAGGATCTCTATTGTATACTTCCCTTGTCCAAGGAAAATTCCATTCGCACTCTACCACACCTCCATGCCTAGAAAGTAGTGCATCATACCCAAGTATTTCATCTCAAACTCGGCAGCGACTCTCCTTCTTGCAACTTTAATGAGTTCCTCTTCCCTGTCAAGAACAAGTCATCGAAATATAACTGGAGCATCACTAGTATTCCTCCTTCAACCTTCGAGCAAAGGTTGGAGTCCGCTTTAATTTTAGTAAATCCTAGATTCATCACTAATCTATCCATCCTGTCGTACCATGTCGAACCTCGGGATCTTTTGCAATCACTCCCTCTGAAGCGGAGCATCATTATCCCTCTTTCTTTCATACTCTATGCATTGAAACATTCTATACTAGAGTGACAAGTAGCTTCCTCTGCTACTAATATTCGATATATCCATCTAGGGTCACTAGATACCAAGATCCTCTAACTTGAACCTTTTCAAAAGTTCTTCTCGTTCCCATCTGTGAGCTTCTCATCCTCTATAGGCTTTTATCTTCAACCTTGTAGCAAAGGTTAAGATATTCATCACTCTAAGTGATCTTCAAGCTCCTCATGTATGTTTTATCCCATGGGTGCCTTTTGAGCTCGCATAAGGCCTTCTTTAATTTGTACACATGAGTCTGCATGTCATGTGTATCAACTCACAGTGGCTGCAAATGTCTCTTCGTAGTCTATTCCTTCTTTACGTGAGAAGCCTCGTGCTATGAATCTTGCCTTGTATCCCACGATGCTTCCATCTACTGCATGGTGGATCTTGTAGATCCATATGGAATACACTACATACTTCCCTTCAGTTCTCGATACTGCATCCTAGACATCATTCTTCTTGAACTGGTACTCTCCTTCCCTTTCTTCTTGGCTACTTCTTCATAGCTGGAAGGCTCTGCATCAATGATGTCAGTCAACAATGTCACATAACTGCATTGTGTATGAGACCTCTTTCTTTCTTTGAAAGTATCGTCATATTATTCTTCATCTTGGATTATTTCTCGAACTATCATCACTTGTTCTTCGGAACAAGTCCCATCCTTATTTTCTTGTAGGTGATTGTACGTGATCTTTCCTACAATTCAAATGCATTAGTTGTATGGTTAGAAACATTTCATAAGTCATATTCATAATGGAAAATTCTTATGCAAAAAGATATAATCATGCAACTATCTTAGCCAATACAACAGTCATCCATGTATTACATAAGCTTTCTAGATGTCTTCCATCTCTACCATGACATCATTGAGATTGTGCACTAATCCAATGTGTCAGCAAAGAGGCTTCATTCTAGATAAGTACCAATGGAGAGTTGTATAGCACCATGGGCTCCTCACCCATCACATGCATATTAGTAGTATACTGTCATTAATGCAAACATTCTATCATGCATAACACATCAACTGAATATAAACAAATGCATAACAAAATAATATCATGAAATGACAATTGAATACTTATCTTTATTTGTTTCGTGGGTAGACTCCTTCTTGAGCCTTTTGCTTCATCATCTTCTTCATTCATGACATCATCATTTCTTATCCAAATGATAAGATGGATAAGGGGTTCTTGAAGAGTTGAGTCCTTCATATTCCTCATCACTTCAGGGATCTTCTTTGGATTGTGAGAGCTTGATCTTCAGTGGGTCCCATTTTCTCTTCTCTTATTATGAGTCGAGCTTCTTCTTGTGTGCACTCTTCCCAGAGTCTGCTGAAGGTTGTTACTTCCTTCTGGCACACATTCCTCGAATGAATGAATCCCATGATCTTGGGAGGCCATTCAAGGTGGTTATAACAGTATCTTATTCTTCTTCGACTACTTCATCATAACATCAAACACTTCCTTTTGGTGTCTTCTGGGATGACACATGAGGGATGAGATGATCTTTAATAGAATCTGCAATGATTCTCTTGGCTCTATGCTTAGCCTCATCTCCCTCTTGCTCTTAGACCTTTCTTACTGAAATACTAATCCAAGTCAATTTCTTCAAGGATTTGTTGGCCGAGAAAACTGAATTAGACCAACAATAGAAAGACAACCCACACAATCGACTTAATGCAATCTTGTATATGTTTGGAATGACTACCTTTCACAGGATCAAGGCCTTGTTGCCTGTATAATGTGCTCTCAAAATAGAGAGTCTCTCTAGGTATATGTGGAAAAGGTTTGCTTAACCCAATCTTCTAACAAATTAGAGAGATTTATCCTAATGACTAACTAATGCGAAAGATTATCTTTACCTAAGTACAGAAAATAGTAGCTCCTAATTCTATCCTATGATGACCTAAATGCAAGCTATCTATCTCAGCTGAGAGCATGAATAGATGATTTGACAAGATATCTTAAAGTATAAGGTGATCTATAATTCTGAATTGTTAGAAAAGTCTACAATAAACAGAACTAAATCTGAATTACCTCACAATAAGATGATATTTCATTACAAGATAATTCGAACAGAATTTAAAACATGTTATCAAATAAATCTAACATAGTCCTGAAACATAACAGATACAATCATATACTAACATGAAAATAGAACACGGTCAGCTTACAAGTTAATAATTCATGTAACATAGTTTCATAATCAATTTAAAATGTGAAGAAACTCACTCACTTTCAACATAATAACAAATCATTCATATTTCAAGACAATGTAATCATTCAAGATCCATGAAAGAATATTTCACATATAATATGACTATATATATATATATATATATATGAAAGTGAAATTTAACAAAGGAGAACCATCATTAACACAACATAAAACAACTTAAAGACTTAGCTAAGGTCTTCAATATCCTGTAGCATCAAGTGATATTTAGAAAAAGTTCCAGAAAACACCCGCACAACAGAATGTAATATGAAACTGTAAAATATTAATTCTCCTTAAGTCTTAGAAATCGAACCCCACTAGTAGTAGCGTTTCTTGTTCCTTGCTTTACAAAAACCATTGGACATAGAAAAATTACAGAACGTTAAAGAGAGAAGCTTCTCTAGCTCTGATGAGCGCTACCCCTCAATCAGTCAAATCTGCATCCTTATATAGACGATCAGGAAGAATAACCTTCTCCATCATTGATGCTTACAAAACTGGTCATAACAGAAATTTTTCTAGAAAAATACGGTTGAAACAGACCCAAAAATATCCTAGATCTTTCACAATTTCTAGAAACGGCCCACGCGCTAATGTAACTTGGCCCATTTGTGAAGTGGGTTTTCAACGGTTTTTCCAGATTCAAAACGGTTTGTTCACAAATAGACACCAAACTTTGCCTCTCTCGCTGGGTGCGCAATCTGGTTCTTGTTATCTTTGTTCTTCATTATCCCTTCCATGAATCAAATAGATGAGCTGGTTCTTCCTCTGAGCTATCTTTCAGGAAATGGTTCCAATGTGATTTCGACCATTTTATCCCATGATATCTGGCTTCCTCTAGAAAACGACTTCATCGCAACTTCTGGTCCCTTTTATCCATTCTAATAATATTGCTTTTTGCGGCTTCCACCATTGATGACATCTTGCAAAAATAAAAAGTAATAAGAATAATGATAAAAAAGATTGAATAAATAACAAAACAAACAGAAAAATCTCCTATTAATTTTCATATTGTCGAGCAATCTGAATGAAATAATTGCACCAAGAATTCATTGCCAAATGTGATCAAATGGTGAGTTTTGCCTCCACGAGCTGGTAATTATCTGTTACTTTTCCTGAAGATATTTATTAACGTTCTGTCTCCATGATAAAAGAAATTACTAAGTTTTCAAGTGCTAAGATTTATCTTTGGTTGTTTAATTTGACCGCCATTCACACAATAAATGCTAAAAATGTTATTTGGCATAGTAAAGTCCAACTCCACGAATAAAGGAAGGAATCGAGTGTATAATCCATTTCCCATTCTCAACGATCATAGTTCATCTTTAATTGACAATTGACACCTAATAAGCATAATATCTTGAAAAGTAATTGAGCTAACAATGCAATCTATTTGGCAATCAATTTTCCCTTTAAAATAATAATTTGCAGTTAAGTTATTTTGCACAAAATGGGGAAATGTGAACAAATTTTCATATTTTAATGATATCAAATATCTACTTATCCATGGTTTTATACTTTCACGCCAATCTTTATGTCAACAAAACCTCATTTTGAATCCCGTCATATTATATAAGTCAAGAATCTTCCTGGATTATTTAATATGTGAAGGTAAATCATTTTGGATGGTCCTGTTTTTAAAGAAGGTACATGGACCAATTAATCTCTTGAAATCAATAAAATATTGAAATATAATTTGAAGCTTTCTTGAATTTAGGTGTGAATCATTATGCCTCTCCACAATATTTATGAAAGATAACCTTTATTCAAATTTATTGAAATGAACATAAATAAATTTATGTTAATAATTTAGAATAAAGATACAAATCACATGATATTTAAATATCATTTCGAAAAGAATTAATCAATGAGTTTAATTTTATAAAAATCAAGAGTTAAAGATTATTAATGAAATTTACACAAATGACAATTGATGAATTCAAATTAAATCCTTGATAATACTTTCTTTGACCCCAAATGGAAAAATATATGTTAATAATAGACTTTCAATAATAATGTGAAGATCTTAAAAGAAAAAGATTAATGCCAATTGGTGTATTGCTTACTCACTAATGGAGTTAAGGAAAAATTTCGCCAAATCTTCAGAACATGAAATCAATCCATATAAAGCAAATCCAAGCATAGAAGTAAATCAATCAAGCTCAAACAAGAGTAATCAAAAGTTATTAAGGATCCAAGAAGCTAGAAGATTCACTCAACAAAAAACATCATAATTACCAAGTCCTTATCGTATAAATGTCAAGCCAAAGAGCAAGGCAATGCAAAGAGTGAAAATCAAGGATGAATATATGAAATCAACTACCAATCAAGCAAGATAAAACAAAAAGCAAACAAAAAAGATTCATATTTACAAAAAATCTACAAGAGGGGACCCTTTTATTTTACAAAAAATTAAGGGGAATTGTTGGGGTGCCAACAAATGGCGACATGCTGGGCAAACCAGTTATCTCTGCAAAATATTTCTGAATCTTAAATAATATAAGAGAAATAATGATAAAATGCCTCTTCAAATGTCAATTTCCCAATCACATAACTTAATCCTGCCATTGGCTTATATATGTAAAGATTGAATCAAAACTTTCAAAATCAATCAAATTATCCCTACCATTATCCAAATCTTATAAAGATAAATGATTATTCTACAAATGCAGAAAGAAAAATTTCCAAGGAATTAGTTTCTCTTAACCAAAATAAGTCAAAGAACATGGAGTATGTAGGTATGACCTCAATACCATAGGATAAACCTTTTTAACCTCACTTAGATGCTTTTATCCCAACCACTAGATATAGATAAATCTTTTTTTCTTTTTTTTTGACAAATAATAAATAAAGACATTAACTGAAGACTACTACCTTGGCTTGGTAACCAAATGTTGGCAGCATCATTCACAAGAACTGCCGAAAAATGAAAAGGTCGGCTCATGATGAGACCTACTTTCTCCTAATCAATGATTAAGAGGCATCACCTTGGCTTGGCAACTAGATGCGGTAATGTCACTTCAATAGAGCTTATGATCATGACGGGTCGGCTCGTGATGAGACCTCTCGTTCTTCAGTTAATCCCTTATATTACAATGAATAATATTAAGATTATTGTTAATCTCAAGAGAGATTACTTAGTGGATGGGGAAGCAGATCCAAATGGCCCACTAAAGAGCAAAGGATGGCGTAAAAAGTCTAAAAGATAACTTACGATTCCCGACTTACTTCAATCTAGGGGAAATGATTCCTTTAAAAAGAAACTCATCTACATTATAGCATCATTTTGAAAGATAAAGATCCTAGATAATAGCTGAGTAACTCAATTAATCCATCAATATGATCCATAATAAATTTTTCAAATATTGATCTCGCTATGGTTAAAATATTGACAAAAGAAGAGTGTTTTTATAATGATGTCCTTTTAACAGAAAATGATTCCAATCAAATACTTGACAGAATACATGGTTTTGATCACCATATGATAAAATTAGTTTACCCCTTTTTGGAAAACAAGCAAACCACTCAAAAGAAAATCCTATCAACTTGCAAAATAAAACCAATCAAAGTAAGGAATCTAAAATGGATATATGAAAACGCAAAAATAAAAACTCGGCCCTGAATAAATTAACATCTTACATGGAGAAAAATGAAATAGCTATATCACAAATGAAATGAAAAGAGAGAATTAGTTTCTACAAGATGAAAAATGTCTCTCTCTCTCTCTTTTTCTTTAAATATAATTTGCAACATAAGGATTTGTTAAGAATAAGCAAGATGTTTAATAAGTTAGGCCTTCTTATTAATAAGAAAAAGAAAACAAACCTAAAACAAACAAATTTACACTAAATCATAATTACATATGCAGTTACAACTCAAAAGATTTTGGTATTGATGTACAACAACATTCTTTTTTTTTTTCTTAAAAGTTCTTGCTTATGATCATAAGAATGTATAAACATTTTCCCAATTAAGTCAAAAAAGTAAAAGATATATGACTTAAAAAGAAAATTTTAAACAAATATAATTATAAGCAAGAGGGTAAAAGGTAAGGAAAACATCTTGAATGTATTAAAAAGTGTCACATCTTGAGCTTGAAATTGGCACCATCTTCATAACTGCATTTATTCAAAACAAAACAAGAAATGGTAAAAATGAAGAAAAACTAATCTAAACCTAAGCCTAACTATGTACAAGAGAAATCAATTGTAATGAAAATTAAGTAAAGTGAAATAGCCAATGAAGCCATTGAAGCATTTTCATTCCTATAAGAAAAACATCACTTTCGATTAGTAAAATAAAATGATATGTTAATAATAGAAAATCAGATGCATCGTGCTTACCACTAAAATTTTTACGTGTATACACAGAAAATAAAGCCTTACCATTGAATGGAAACTTGTTGAGGTAAGAAGCCTCAAGTCCATCTGCAACTCTATCATGGAAAATATGAACATATGAATTTATAAGTCAGTGATCAATGTCAATAAAATTGCATGATTGAGAAATTATATAAGATGAATGAGGATTTTTAGTAATCATTGGTTGAAACTAAAGTAAATGACTAGGATCAAATGAGGTATCGTCTCATATTGTGTTAGACTATTATGAAGAAGTTTGCAGGGTTTTCTCCTTTATGATTTCTTTGATGAAAATCTTTGTGTCTCGTGTATCTTTTATATCTTATACATGTAAAGGTGTATATATAACCATTGAAGAAACTAAAGGAATCTACGACAAGTCATTAAAGAAACTAAAGGAATCTACAACAAGTCTTTGAAGGAATTAAAGGAATCTACGACAAGTTATTTCTAATGATAAATTTTATTTAACGATAGAGCATTTATCCTATTTCCAAGCCTATAAATCGAAAATTGGATTCAATACTTCGATCTCAGGATAAGAAAAATAATGTGTTAGAGTTTTGGTCTTTTCAGATACATGCTTTTAAAATTATTTTTAAACTAACAATTAAGCATAATTATACAAAACACACTAGCGGTATAATAGTGAACTCATTTGAAATAGACTAATAATTCTTATTTTAAGAAAATTGATTTTAACTGAAAATGTATAGTTCGCAGACCAATAATGAAATGGTAAATTTCTTTATTAATGTATGATGTGGGGCTAGAATTCAACAATTGCGTTAAAAACAGCTAATAGTTCTTTTATTTGATGTGCCGTTTGTCCACACCTGCTATGTGCTATGTGTTAAGAGTTATATACGAAGAATATAAAAACTTTATAATTCTTAAATAAAAAGTTATAAATTAATACGAAATTGTCATCATCCACGTCATCATGTATGTACTGGATTATTGGCAAGAGCTATCCATTGAGCTGTAAAGCATTTAATGCTGCTGCAACAGGGCTGATGACCATTGGATTTCGAGTAGCTCAAGATCTAACGATTATCAAGCTTGCTGCAGCCGCATTAAATGCTCTGCAGCTCAATAGATAGCTCTTGCCTAATGGTAAGAGTTATTTAGAAAAAATATTTTATGTCAATGAGGATTGATGGCCATGTCTATATTGGGTATTGGATTATATGTTAGGAGTCCTTTATAAAGATTATTCTTATTAGATTACATTGAGGATTGGATGTATTGAGTGGACTTTACCTCTTCACGTATTTGTTGGTAATGAAAAATAAAATTTCAGTACGCCTGTTAACGAAATATTAATTAAAAAATTGTGAAAAAGCGTATTCAGATAAATAAGTCATATAATTAAAGTTGTAAATAAACAGAAGATGAAATGTACAGATTTTTCAAAGAATATGGATAGATCTAGAGATTACACAAAGTTTGGGTTAAAGGCTGGAAAATTTTGTATATTTTGAGTGAGTTTGGTTAAATAAAGTAATGATTTATTGCTGAAAGTGTTGTGTTTGTTATTGAAATTATAATTGTGATTGTATAAATTTATTTAACACTTGTAATTATTTTTAATATATCAATTATACAAATTTAACAACTAAATTTTTTTCTTATTTTTACCATATCAATTATACAATTTTAACAACTAAATACCATATCAATTATACAATTTTAACAACTAAATTTTTCTCTTTTCAAAGTTGAAAATTTACAACATTTTATTAATGAAATGTTGCTTGGGAAACACCATTACAATACATTCCATTCGACAAAAGCCAACTCACTGACATAAAGATCTGCAAACCTGCCAGAATCCAAAGCAAATGACTACACAGAAATGTAAAATGCCCAATCATTGAAAAAGTCCAACACCTGCTCTTATATAAGACTAAAAAATTAATCTTATTCTATAAAAATTACAGCCTGTTATCCACGTGTGACGTCATGATATTGGTATGGTGCACAACCAGATCCTTACAACAAGTTTAATATAATCTTTTAACATGTAAGGTTAAAAAGTGACAAGTTTAATACATTCTAACTTTAAGTTGTAAGGCTAAAAACTAATTTTACTTGTGAAGAAATCATAATGGTATAGATGGCAATAATTAAAGAAAACAAATTTAAAGGTTTTAATAATTTACTTTAAAAAAGTCTTATAATTCTAATAATTTAATTTTAAAATAACATATTTAAAGGTTTTTTCTTATAATATTAATAATTTTATTTTAAAGTTATGCTTTAGTTACATATATTAAATTAGTGTATAAGATTTATTTGTGATATAAAACATCAATTTACATTGCGATTTGATTGATAATATATATATATAATCTTTAGAAAAACACATAATTTAGAGGGTAAAAAAAAGTAAATGTATTACAAGGAAGTCATTAATCTTAATGTAAAAGATCAAATGTTTTTCTTTGTCTTATCAAGTTTAAAGACTAAGATTAATATAGTCAAGATAAGAATGAACTCTCATAAGCTTTATAGCCAAACCTGACTTTGGAAAATTCTTAGAACTCCATGGGAGGAAAAGATTTGCCAGCTTTATGAATCTATGAGCATTGAGGACGAATCTCACTTTCTTTTAGAGTGCCTTAAGTACACCCACATTCTATTGCTGTTTCCTAATCTTTGCTATAACTCTAATCTCCAATCTTTGCTACAACTCTAATCTCCATGATCTTCTAACTTCTCAAAACTATGGGTTCTTAAGAACACTTCTTTCTCAACTTTTCCATCTTAAAAGTCAAATTTTACAGAAATCCAAGTAATTCCTTTCTCTTTTCTTAAGGTTTGATCAACCAAAAGGTCTCAATAAACATTAATCCTCATCATAATCAACAACAATTATAATATTTACATTAAAAAAACTTTTTTCTCTATAAAAATAACAATATTATCTTACTTCTCATCGCAAAATATTCATTCACATAAAATTATCTTTACTTCTCATAACACAACTAAAAACATTAAATTACAATTTAAAAACCTTACAATACAATAAAACCAAAACATTATAATTCTCCTTTATACAATCTCCTTTATACAATTAAACGAAAACATTATAAATCTCCTTTATGCAATTAAGTGTTGATTAACATTACTCATGTTTCAAAATTTTCCTTTTTTTCTATGGTTTTTTCCATGGAAAAAATTTGTAAATATCTTTATTTACATTCAACAGATGGCACTAAAGTCCATTAACACCGAAAAACCGAGCCTTATCGCTGGTAATTACAGTCAATATAATGCTTCCGTATCGAGCTCAAAAAACCCAAAAATATGTCCAATAGTATTAACAGCCATATCAAAAATACACACAGTTTCACAACTGCTCATCAAAATCATAAACTGATATATGTGCCTCAACATCATTCAACATCACAAAAATACTGCTCATCAGTTTTAAAAACTAATCTATGCATCAACAAAATCAACATAAACAAAAGATCCTGATCTCATCACTATACCCCATGTCCCAAAAAACCTCTTTAAATTTTTAAAAAATCTAAAAAAATTTCACAACTTCATCTGTGCGATATAGATTAGCTTTACTCATTGTTGAAAATTATCCTTTATACAATTAAGTGTGCAACGAAGAAGGGATTAGCTTTACTCATTGTTGAAAATTATCCTTTATGCACTTAAATCTACAACAAAGGGATTAACATTACTCATTGTTGGTATCGATTAATTTCTTTCACGAATACCACAAAACCGTTTAACCCTACGGGAGCATGCATGCATATGATGTCATAATATCTTTACGACAAAATGGACAAGAGTTAAAGTGTATGACTAGTATTTATGGCGTTCATGGTATTTTTTCTTAGGGGTATAATGCGAAAGGGGTTTGCATATTTTGAGATATAATTTATTTGATTGTACAATGGGTAGAGGTATAAGTATGTGTAAGGCATATTTGTTAGCATGTTAAAGTGTTTATGGAGGTGATTATTATGGGTTAGGTAATATAATATGTTTAAGGGGTTAGTGTATATGGAGTTATGAACAAGAGTTAAAGTGTATGACTAGTATTTATAGCGTTCATGGTATTTTTTCTTAGGGGTATAATGCGAAAGGGGTTTGCATATTTTGAGATATAGTTTATTTGATTCTACAATGGGTAGAGGTATAAGTATGTGTAAGGCATATTTGTTAGCATGTTAAAGTGTTTATGGAGGTGATTATTATGGGTTAGGTAATATAATATGTTTAAGGGGTCAGTGTATATGGAGTTACAGTGTGCCCTAAGGACATGAGCTTAGGGGTATTTAGGTTTAAGTTTCATTGTAGTGTATCTATAGAATTAATGATCATGGATTGAGTGAGGTATGTAGGTTAATATTTTATTGTAGTCATGGGATAATGTCTAGTTTAGGTTGTACTAGTGATTAGTGATGGCAAAAAGTTTTTCCTAGAGGTGATTGTCATGTCAAGGTCCATCAAGGTTAGAGGTGATTAAGTAAAGATAAATTGCATGCTCTCCAAATATCAATAATGCATTCAACACAAATGTGGAAAATTAGTTTCAATTAATTAATATCAAGGGATAATGAATCAGAAAACACATATCACGAGCCACATTGAAATAAGACATGCATTTGGTTCATAGTATTAAATCTTTAAAGTAACCATAATTAAAGTTCAGGTGTCGATATCCATAAAGAAAAGTAAACATAAGGTTAATTGTATAATGATACAACAAAAATAATAATTAGAAAGGATTCTAGATGAACCCATTATAACCTCAGCCACCATCATTTACTTGGGAAAGGGTTCCTTATAAAATGACATCACCTCAACCTTAAAATATGTTAATCAAATGAAAATGTTAACATTGTTCCATAACATACCAAGGTTAACATATATTAAGCTCATGCCATTCGAAATCAAACTTTAAATTATAGAGATTGATTATATCAAGTAGAGTCACCATAAGATCAAATGTCCTCTTTGTATGAAATATGCACTTTTTAAAAACTGTTATGAACCAATATCCTTAAGATAACATAATCCTAGACGAGAGTACACACCATGTACAAAAATGTAAACATGGAGGACAACCTCAATATAGATAAGAAAAATGAGTTACACAATAATTTCTTGAAGAATATAAGATCCTTCTCCAATCACCCCAAGACATTCACATCATCATTTCAAATGTTCATCAACAATGACTATATTTACTTTTACATATACCTATCCACTTATTGCACATGAGGCCCTTTCATTAGGTTGATCCAATTATATACGCATTTATCCTTGTATATGCTCCCCTTGGGGTCATATTACATAAATTTAACCTCATATATGCCCCCGCTCCCTAGGTCATAGTACCCTCCTTCGAAAATCTTTGTCCTCAAATCGTTCTAGTTAATGGCTTCACATATGATGAAACGAAGTGATAAGATTTCCTTATATTTCTTCTTTCTTGTTTCCATTGATGATGATCCATCCATCCAAATTCAAATTTTTTTTTCGCAATTCTTGATAGTTGGTTATTACATCATTTTGATTCTATGTGTTGTGATTGTTAGTTCTCCAATTTGTTGCAATTTCTGGTCTTCAATAATATCTTGTTGAATAATAGTTTTCTAATTCATTGTTCCATTAATATTGTTGAGTATTCAATCTTCTTCCTTGGCAGTGTCATTGTGGATCTTCTTGTCTTTGTTGGAAGATTTATTGGTAACGAGGATGTCAACATGGTTTCACAACTGATGGTTTCTCTTGCTTCTGTGCATCCATATAATCAATCTTCTTTTCAAATATAATGACATCCTCTATCCTAAGTGCTTGGTCTTTAATTTCTCTCACTTTTGAGATGATACCCTCATATTTGGCATGTACATCTTCAAGATAGAACTCAAACTCTTCAAATAATTTCCAATCTCCTTCTAGATTCTTGTCTTCCTTCTCCTTTTGAAACTATAATGTAACGCCATCCATCAATTTCTTATGTTCCTCTTCAATTCTGGATTGCATTTATGATTTTATGTCATTTGTGAATTTTAGATTTTTTCAACATTCTTATAAAATTCCTATAAAAATTATTTTGGTAATGTCTTTATCCAAAATCCTTTCCTTTTCTTTATTTTTACAATGCTTATTTTATTCTTTTAATCTCTTATAAGTGTTAGATTGAAAGATATTATATAGTTTGTAGGAATATTGTAATTCCTATAAACAAAAATTAAAGTGAGGAAAGACTAAATTTTACCTATAAATTATAGAAATGTGTAAATTGCAGAACTCCTACCTTCTTATATTCGGACACGTTTTCCTTTCAATCCTTCTCTTCATTGGATGAGTAAGATTGGCAGGATTCTTGGTGTAACAGGTTTGATGGCTCAGCTGCAAATTTTACTGTGGGTGTCGGAAGCTTTTCAAATAATGTGTTCACCATTAATGGATGAAATGGCTCCTCTCACACCCTATTTGCAGGAATATGACCCCTCACACCCTATTTGCAAGAAATGGCTCCTCTCACACCCTGGTTGCAAGAAATGGCTCCTCTCACACCCTATTTGCAGGAATATGGGTTTGGATCATTATAAGCTATGGAACATGATCAATCATGCTTTAGCGCATTGCCTAAGTTTTGCCAATGTCTCTAAGAACTAATAAGTACCAAATATGAAGGGGTAGATTTGGAAGTTGAATCCAAAAATGTCATTTTGAAAGCATGGATATATTGAAAGCAGAAATCAAGGGTAGCAAAAAGATCCACTCTACTTAAAAATAAGGACCCTTTTCTAAAATTCTTTGATAATTAATAGAGTTTTTAAATTGGACAATAAAGAAATCATTGGAGTATCAATAAACTTAACAATTTTGTGTCCATGTTAAAAAAAATCGTATTGATATAAATATGAAGTTGAAGTCTATAACCAATGAATCCATATATAATTGATATAATATGAAGTAGAAGTCCATAAACCATTGAATCTATATATTGGTGAAGATGTTTGGTAAAATGAAAGCAAGTCTATAACATTTTATTCAAAAACTTCCAACTTAGACATGTCTTTAGAATTCTTAATAGCATACACATAAAACATTGGAGGGTTTAAATTAGTTGAATTATAGGGTTTGAGGATGTTGGTCCATCGTTACTCACCTCACCACCACATAAGCAAAGAACCAAAGTAAGGGTTGAACCATTCACAATTCATGGTATTTAGACAACAAATAATTATTATCAAGTTGCTTTCCTTTATAAAGAACGTTTTCTCAACCAACAAGATTCCCTACTTAAGTTTTGATTTATATTTAATATCCACCACATAAATAGAGGATTGAACCCACAAAATAATGTTTTCCCTATAAGAGAGTTTCCATGATTTAAGAACTAGTAATGTGATCATCACAATCTTTGTTCAATTCCTTGATAACAAAATTATTGGTAACAAACATTATATTAAACACTTTTCTTCTAGGGCTATCTACAAACAATTAACATGCAAACATTTTGTCAAATACTCAGATCCAAGCATTTTGTCAATCACTTGACATGCAAGCCTTTCATCGTCCTACTTGGCCCACCACCCTCTTATCCATTGAGTACCAATTCTAAGTACACAAAAGCTTTGGTAATTCCATCAATGTCATTCTTATGCTTACTCTGGAAGTCCCACACAAAATGATCCACCATTCGGTCATCTATAAGTTTTATAACAAAAATTATTTGGAACCATAATGCTATGGCTTGAACATTGTAGATCTAATGAAGAGGCTAAATACAAACACAACTAGATGATGCTTGCAAAGGAGAGAAGCCTTTAATTTAGATATTCAATCAGTCTATGCAAAAGTGTTGATGGATTCTACATTGTTTTAATGCCATGACTGATTTTAAAGATTAGGTGCCAAGAGCTTCAACAAACACACAAGATCAAAGGGAAAAGATAAAGACACAAGAGAAAAACACAAAGGTTTATCATCAAGAAACCATAAATGTGAAGAAAAATCCACTTTAAGAAGAGTTTCACTCATTGTACAATTTGACAATCAATATCTAGTATATTATGGGCTAGTGCAAACTAATGCTTCCCTCTCGTGACAGGTTATTTGTAATGGAATTCTAGAAAAACACCAATAAATTGTCCATGAGGAATTATTAGAAGTACATGCATAACTTATTAGAACATGATGTAAAATGATGAAACCTAGAAAATTGACTTAGCTTAGAAGTAGTTGTAACTTCATTTTAAAATGCAAATGATAAAATATCTTGAAACAAATTTGTACAATTATAGATAATAGTAGGTTATTAGATGGTACTATTTTTTTGCTATTAATTTTATGTACATGTTTTTAAATTATAGAAAGTCAATGAAACCTTGAATTTACAAGGTCATGATTTAAGAGTAAATTTGAGGTTCTTAACATAATCAATCAATTTTTTAGGGTGTAGGTCTTTGTTTGTACTGAGTGATTCATGCTAGTCCATCTAGATAATTTTCTTATGATGTCAAGAAAAGAGAAAAAAAACATAATTAACCCTCACCAATTCCATCATTCTCTTTTGTATATGTTTATAGTTTCCACTTATTTAGATGTTGGTGCATTTATAATTTACATTTTTTTTGTTTAATATCATCACAAAGTTACAAATTTAATTATAATTTATTTCTACAATTTCTACAGTACTCTTATCCTAAAGCAAGATAATATATTTGTATGTATTTTCTTAATTTTAACTACAATTATAATAAATTTTGGCTTTCCATTTAGCCCATTGAAGATAAATTTTAAAAATATGCATGCGTTTAAGAAGATCTAACACATTCTTTCTTTAATTTTCAATGAGAATTAATGATCCCAATGCCACTCAATGTTAGAAACATGAGAGTTATAATACCACTTGTAACAACATGTATTAGCATATTATGTTGGGAGTGTTGTAGTCAAATTCCACGAAGGTTTCCTCTTTTAAAAAACAAACCATGTACCCATGATTATCTTTTTAAGCATATATAATAACAAAATGCTTATCCATTTATAACCATAATAACAATTGAAGCAAGTAAATCATAAAATTGATCTATATCAAATCACTTTGAAGAGTTTACTTCCTAGTGAAAACTAAGCCTTTAATAGTTGGTACACCTAATGATTGGGGAATATGAACTCAATAGTATTATTCCTCCCAGCCAACGTAGGACCAACAATGTTGGAAACACCCCTTTCACTGGGATCTCAAACCAAAGACTAGAAACTAGGCCAATGTCAACCAAAATATGTGTAAGCCACAATCCTCCTATTGGTAGATGAAGTCTATGATGCGGTAGTTCACACCTCTCGATTATGGTATGATAATGACACAACACCCTCCCTTCCTCCTTAATGATGCACACATTTTCGACAGGCCTATGGTGCTCCCACAATAAAAATTGTTAGGATGAACACCTCCTATATGATTTGGTGTATCTAGGCTACATCTAGCCCTTTAATGGAAATGGAAAGTATCTCTATTTGATTAAGAAAAACCCATTTTGACTAGTTTATAGATAGTAAACATTGACACCAATAACTTGTCTGGTCTATACCTTATTCGTTACTTAGACTACACATAAGTGTAATTGCACTGAGAGAAGCGAGGTGCTCTCCAGCCCAGTATGGGGGAGATCATGTCATGTTAGTCATGTTATGCTAGTCGACATAAATAAAGAATTATTAAAAAATAAAAAAAAATGAACTATACAAGTTACGTATATAGCTTATTAAAAAATAAAAAATGAACTATATAACTTAAATAAAATAAAAAAATAATAAACTAGCATCTAGATCCATTTTAAACCCAGATTTATCAAGTACAGAGAGGGATCCAAAGGTAAAAACCGTACACTTCAAGAAATTGGATCCCTCTCGGCGCTTAATAGATCTCGGTTTAAAATGGATCTATGCTAGTAATTTAATACACATAGGTCTAATGAGAAATAATTGGAGGATATATTAATAGCTTAATAAAGTTTTAAAAAGATAGGTTCACAGTAGTTTTTCACCATATTATTATTGAGAAGGATAGGCATAAAGTTCGGCATGACATACATATTAGCATTAAGTCCTTTGGAAAAAGGGTGATACAACCATATTTATATCATATAGAATATGGTAACCATATTATGCATTGGTTGGGCCAGTTTTATGTCGTGGAGATAAAAGATTTAGGATTTCTCAAGTTGGTTCATATTGATGGCACACTGTTAGTGAGGTGGTTGAATGGCGCTTGCATAAATCATTTCACCCCTACTTATCACTAAAAATTGTTCCACGTCTATTGAAAGAGAAGTATACAATACATATTGTTGATCATAAATATTTAGAGCATAAACAAATTTCACCTCTACCTATTGATTTACCTTTCCTCTTGTATATGTTTGAGATCTTTTGACATCCTATTTTGTTACAATCATCATTATGCACTTAAGTTTCTAAGCAAGCTTGAACTTGACCTTGGGTTCCACTATTTACCATTCTTAACCAGTATTATTTATTAGTGTCACATGCGGTGTTCTAATGATAGATTCATGTGTCAATATTGTTGAAATTTTACCTAATTTGTCTTATTTAATTATAGCATTGGTATAACTTCTAGTAACAAGGCAAGCTGCTCAGTTTCTAGGCCCGACTTAAATTTCCATGAAATTTGATATGAACCAAACTAAATATGTATTTCTAAAAAAAATCATATTAATTAAAAGGTATGAAATTTTACAATATGTTTTTTTCTTTAAGTGATAATTCACAATCATATCACTTTGCTATAGTAACAATTAGCGAGTGTCGGTTGTAATCAGGAATATTGCACCTTCTACAGACAAAAGTTTTTCCTCTGGTATGAATGGTTCAAATCCAGAACAGATGAGTGAACGACAAAGGATGAAGACCTTCCCTGAATGTTTTAAACACCCGGAATACTGCTTTGATCACGAACCTGTGTACCTACAAACATGTCAAACAAACAAGAACATCAAAGCTACTAGAAAATCATCTACACATCCATACTAGTGACTAAGGAATCCAGTAACATATACCTGTGAAATCTAAACAACAAATATATGGGATGGAAATCAGCTTTGCATTAAGAATGAATGAAGAAGCTTACAACCATTGCCTTAGTGTTGACAAAGTCCTCTACAAGACAAACACCTCATCCCCAAAGGCTCCAACTTGCTCTCTTGTGCTCTCCAATGGATTGGACTAGGTAGTCAATTCAACAACATAACAATACCATTCGTTTCTCCCCCTCAACTATGGATATGAGCTTGTATTTATAAGGCTCAATGGATAGGGATAGTTGAGAGAATTGTGGGTGAGGTGGCTCTAAGATCCTACCAAGAGGGATCTCGAGCTCAAACTAACCCATATTGATAGGGATAAGGGAGGACACAAGGCTCAAGTTCTAGAAACCTCAAGAAACTTCTCTTTTTCCCATTTTACCAAGGGTGCCACTTTTGTTCTCTTATGACAAAGCGGTTTAGGTGAGAACTGCTTCAACGACAAAGCACTTCTGTGGTGGCACCACTTCTCTATAATAGGACATAGGTGGTGCTGAATAAGGTACCACTCATCAGCCAAAGGGTAAGCGCGATGCTAGGTTTTTTCAAGTAGAATTGATATCCAGAGCAAGTTTCCACTCCAAGTTTTGGGATTTAGGGAAAACATAGGGGTTAAGGATCTCATCACATGTTGGTGACAGGATTTGGGTATAACAGAATACCCCCCAAAGCATGAGGCTTAGAGGGATATGATAAGCGAGAAATTTGAGAGAACAAGTTGTCACTTTGAGGTGAGAGTCAGCTTGGTCGGAGAGTGTCGTACAGTAGGCATCTACAATACATCACTACTTTTGACTCATAAACAAATGTAACCAACTCATAGCTGTAGACCAATACAAAGCAGAACCATGAGAGGAATAAACAACCATGGCTACTAGAATACAGTGTAGATCCATGTGATAGAGGACTAAAACTTAGACATAGCTACCAGACATACAACGTAGATCTATGTCATACATACGCAAATTTGAGCATAGCCATGACCATACAAATGTGGATCCATGCTAGATATACAAAACTCCATCGCAACCTGGGGAGAGCAATGAGTGCTAAACAAGTACCCAGGGTCTTCGTCTCGTTTTCCACAAAGTACAATTCTATGCATGTGATTACAATGTTCTGAAGTCAAACATGGTAGAAACCACTTGATTACCGGCCAATGATGTGAACCGTTAACAAGTGCGAGGGAGATCACCATTGATGTCAATGATTCCCAAGTTACCCTAGTACAATCTACTGAGTGTGAATAGATGTCTTGATGTCGAACACCTAATCGATTCTATCAATCAAAGGTCAATGATGTGAACCTATGTCAAGAGTGAGAGAATCCGTCATTGAGGCATACAGATCTCAAGGTACTAAATTTGTTTCTAATACTATTTCCCAGATGATGAGATGATGTCGACAGGAATAGTCTCGTCGAAGGAGGTCCATGATGAATCCCACGTCGACGACAAGAAACTCAGAACAAAGTTTTGTGAATGAGGTGACCATAAGACTGACACATAGACTGTTTTAACTGCAGAGGTAAACTTCTTCAAATTCCCTTTGAACATCAGGTGGCACAACAAAAGACTTGGCAGCATGACTAGACCAGACAAACGCACAATGCGATGGTGGACAATGCATTATTTTGAAAGACTCAAAGGAGTGACATGACTCATGAAAGTGGATCGCCATGGAAATCAGCTGAATACCCAATTGACTGAAATGATATGCAGACAAGTGCCATGTTCAAAGGTAACGATAAACTGCCAGTTATTTGCAAAATGATTCCCTTCCCATTTTCCCCCATCATGGTTGATGCGTGCCTCTTTTCGTTTTTACGAGTTCAAAGAGAGTAACAAACACTTGTTATAGCTCGTCCAAATACAAGTCCAAACTCATATGTTTTACGAACCTGAGAGAGGAGGGGTCTATTCCCAAAAGAGGGTCTCTCAATGTTTAATTTAACAAGTCCAATGAAAGTTAACTCGGTATCGTTCACATTTAGAGAGTCTGAACAACCATAGAAGAAGACTCCACAGGGTCCTTTTTCGTAAAATAGTTTATCTGAACCAAAAAGTTGATAACCTACCGTCAGATGAATGAATCTTCAAGTGCTTTAAAGAGCGTGAAGAAGACAAGATCACTCGACAATCTTTTCGTATTTAAGGAGCCCGAAAAGAGTTTAAAGAAGACTCCACTAGGTCTCTTTTCATAATGAGGGATTTTACGAGTCTAAAAAGAATAAAAAAAGGACTCGAACCTTTGATGCTAAGTTTCGAGAGCATGACCAAAGTGTCGGAATAAATGCTCAAAGACTTTTTCCGTTTTATGGTAGTGCGAAAAAGTCAAAAACAAACTCCCAAAATGTTTACTGCTACTGCCATTTATCCTGCAACAACTTGAAAACACTATTAAAACTCTCCAATGAAGGACATTAAAGGATCATGACAAATAGATTTTAAAAACTATGACATACCAAAACCTAAAATTCATATAAGAGGTAGGTAAATAGTAAAAAATCAAAACATTTTACCATTTACCCATAGTGGAGAGCCTTTGGAGCATTTTCTTGGTCAAATTTTCAACTGCTGATTTCGGGAGCATCTATCATCGTATTTTCGCACCGTCAGTTCCAGGTAATAGCTTAAACCATACTCTTTCATTTCATCCTTTCATTTTTTTTTTGGGGGGGGGTGTTTTGGGCCTATTGGGCGAGCCCTAAAACCATGGAAGCGGGCACTGCTCTTATCCCTTGTGGGATAAGCGATACCCCGCTAAAACCGCGCCTAAAACAACACTACGCACAGGTGGTGCCACCACTTTTCCTCAATGGGACACAGGCGGTGTCGGCCGTGGGTAAATAAAAATGCATGCACAATCCAAACTAGCTCAAATTTGATGATTTGAATGATTGGGAATGTTTCTAATTGGTCTTGTGATGGTTTTTGACAGGTTCCCATTGATAAAAAATGGTCATTTGGAAAGAGAGGCAACATGACAATGATGATGCATTTGTTGAATGAAACGCGGGTTGCATAGCCGCGTTAAGAGACTGTGGTATTCTAAAGTTTTTCTGCACACCCAGCATGGTATCACATGAGCGCCTATTAGAACATATACTCTAGATGTGGAATCCGAAGCAACAGTATTTTGAGGTTGGTGCTCATATATTGACAATTGAAGTAGAGGACATCTACTTCCTAACAAGCCTATTGATACGAGGTGCTCCCATCTCTTTGACTGGTTCCCATGGAGGGGACATTACTACTCAGGAGTTGATAAACTGCCATTGTATTCCTGGGACCAGGACATCAGGGAAGAAAAATCCCATAAAAGCAGTGGTGGATGGCCCACTACGGACAGTTTTGTTTACCATGCAGAGAGTGGTGGGAAGCCAAGGGGTCCATTAGGCATCTAGAGCGCATATGCTCTATGCTATAGAGGCCATGGCGCCCACAGTTTTCAACTAGGCGGAAGCTCTACTTCCGATCTTCAAAGATCACCTGGCCAAGTGTAGGCAGGGGGAGTTGAAGCAATTCAGTTTTGGCTCCATTCTAGCGTGTTTCTTTTTTGAGCGGGTTCCCCAGATGAGACCCCAGGTGGTCTTTACAAAGTTGAGGACGCAAGACCCTCGCATGCTAAGATGGGTCCGGGTCATGGCCCGTACTGGAGTGGGAAAAGGAAAGGTGAAGTTTGGTGACCCGTTCATCCGATGGTTGAGAGATCAGCTCCTCATGGTGGAGGACTATGCATATGAGGGCATTGACTTCAGTGGTGACCCTGACCTACCGCTCCCACCTAGTGGACAGTGGAGTGATATCGATAAGAAACAAAAACCCTAAAATGGAAATAATGGTTTGATGTTTTGATGTTTTATATTTTTTATGTTTAGTAATGAGACTTGAATGTTTTCATCCAGATGTCGGAGCAGCACGACCTGGGGGATCCTCCCCACTAGACAGGAGAGACGAATCTTATTTTGTACCACAAGGTGATGATGTGACAAGGGAGCTAGATGAGAACCTCGAGAGGTTGAATCTAAACATCCCAGATACCTTGATCAATGACCTCCAACTGAGGTACCAGAGGCCTACTACGGGAGTACCAGGTCATTTCAGCAAACTACTACATTCGAGTAGCCCGGGCGGTTATGTGTTACCACGAGCATCACTAGATGATAGGGTGCATGATATATTCACTGAAAGCCAATATATAGCTTCAGGAATTTTGTATGATGATGTTTTACCTGAAAGCCTGAGCGCTTCAGATGAGGTCTCGTGACCTATTTTTTGTAAACATTTATATATATATATATACAGACTTCTACCTTGGTGTTTCTATGTCTCAAATGGTGAATGTGTTTTATATGAGTTTTATGTTTCTTTTATAGTTTATTTACAGTGGACCATGTTTGATTTTCATGTCATGAATGGGCAATATGCCAATCTAGGATTTAATTTTCCAATGAGTCGGCAACTGCATTATGTTCCCTAGGGATATGCCTATAGATAAGGGAAGGGTTCCCTGGTTCTAATTCGTTGGCACGTGAACTTTGATTCCCTTCGCGAACGGGTGGTGAAGTGACATTTATGGGCATTACTCCCTGCGTTTCCATTTCCCCTTTGGAGCAGGGGCTTCCTGGAAGGGTTGGCGAATTCCACTAGTAGGTTTGTGGTTGTTGAAGAGGACTTTCAACTCATTTTTTATAAGAGAATGGAAAAATTCTGTTGAAGATAGACATTACCAAAGGTCTTCCAGTAGAAGTATAGATCTTATGCAATGAGCAACCTATCTGTCAGAGACTTGATTACTTAAACATCCTGTTGAGGCCTGGAATTTCTCAGGCAGCAACAGTAAGGGATTCTCCCCAATGAACGTTCCCAACTAGCCCGCTGACTGTTTGGAATAGGGAATCCGTCCGGTTTGCGGTCCGGCTATCGTAGGTCAAGAAACAAAACAAAGGCTTTACCGGTTACGGCCCGGCCCATCGAGTTTTTGTGTTTTCGACTTAAAGGAATGAAATGCAAGTGCCTAACTCAATGCAGGGCGATCAAGATGCAGGGAGCGGTCACAATGTGATGCGCAGGTTCTTCCCTCTCGGCTTATGCTCGCAAGCAACCAAATCAGACACAATAAGAAATAAACTAACTATCTAATCTATCCCTAGGGAGCAAGGTTATCATTTTGGGTGAGCAATACATTTTGCACATGCACTTTGAAGAATCATAGATAGCTGGTACTTCTTCCAAGACACACTAACACTTATAGATATTCAAATAACCAGATAGCCGATCATTTTATAACAACATTGATTACTCACAGTGAAACATATCCAGAAATTACTAAAGAACATTTAACAAGAACATAGGTTCAGAACATCAAATACTCTTACAGTAAATGAAACACAGCTGAAAACGAAATAGTTCCTCTTCAACATTATTCATTGAGTTTGCATTGATACATTCCACTTTTCACTCTCTCCGATAGGCAAAATTGCAGTTTCCGTTGCAAAACGAAGTAGTTCCTTTTACAAGAAAACATTCACAAAATTTTCCAGGGGAAAAAGCCCTGTCTCATTCCTACTTTCCAATATTTAAACTACAACTACTGGGTGCTTCATTTTCCCCCTCAGACGCGTGGTCTTTCAGTTTCTCCAACGCTTCATATTCTGATCTTTTGTCAGTATGTGATCATGAAACACTTGGTAACTGATCCGCTTCTGAGATCACGCCTTTACAGCTCCATACTTCATCCTCCATTCGCCTTGTTTCAGTCATACCTCCACCAAACGGGTTAGTCTTTCTTCTCATCGTGGCACATTGACCGATCTTCTTGAAACTGCCTGCATTCAATTCACGAGCATGGTTCAAACAACAAATATTATCAATTAACCACCCTTCCACAAGGAAACGGCCGAGCGTACCACATACGGGCCTGGCAAACTATCCTATGGTCTCTGGCGAGAAAATTCAAGTCGGCAACCAGAACAAAGTGAGCTCGGGAGCCAAGAGGATCTGCCAGCCGCAACTTCGGATGAGACTTAATTCACGGCCAAGCGAAACGCAGGCGGGATATGCCATAAATCGGACGTCGGACGGTTGTCAGCTTCGGAAACTAGAAGACTCTAGGAGCCGCAATGACGGAGGAGGAAAGTTAGAGGATACGCGGAGCGGACGGGAAAACTCAGTTGGACGTCGGACGACACTCAGATCGGGAGCGAAAAAGATCATCCAGCCGCAATGGCGGCTGAGTCGAGGCTACGGGCCAGCGATCAAAGGCTAAGATGAATCGGGTGTCGGATGGGTTCAGACTTCGGACGACGAAAAGATCATGGAGCCGCAACGGCGGAGAGGCTGAGACTTTGCAGCTTCTGATCAAACAGCAAAAAGAGGCCCGATTACGGGAAAACTCAAGGGTTTGAGCAGCGTTAACAACCAAAATTGTTTTCTTCGCAAAAGCTGCCTTGAAGAACAAAAATTTACCTCTTCACGGCCAAAGATCCACGATTTAACTGAATATGAACAGGGCATGAATAAACCTGCTATCATCCAATCTTCAAGGTAAAACAAAATAAGATATGCCCGAGAGGCTCAAGCATTTTAACGAT
This sequence comes from Pseudotsuga menziesii, assembly GCA_001517045.1. NCBI lineage: Eukaryota > Viridiplantae > Streptophyta > Pinopsida > Pinales > Pinaceae > Pseudotsuga > Pseudotsuga menziesii. The sequence goes on from LPNX011088260.1 coordinate 726,527, forward strand.
CCACCCAAGCAAAAATGATGAGGAGGGGCCCAGAATTTAAATAAAAATAAATTTGGGGAGGACAGTTGCAGCAGCAACAACTGGCGATTTCCTGGTGAACCTAGATCTCTGGGTGATTATACTTTGAGCAACAGACTGTTTAACCATAATGCTTCTAATGAAGTCTTCCAGCCATATGGATTCCTCGACCAACAGAAGTGTGTACCTTAATCATTGATGATGGTCCATTTGGGGAAAGTGGAAACCGAAACCCTCAAGTCCAGATAACTCTGTTGGGGCCAGAGGATGAGTTTCATTATTACCTCTGTCTTCAGGTAGTTAACAGTGTGGACACCACAGGATTGCAGCAGATAGTAAACAGCAGTATTCGTTTGTTCCTCGTTCCCATGCCATTTTAACATTCTTGTGCTTTTGGACTTTTGTCCCTTTCATTTTAGTCTCTCTGTGCGCCTTTCTTACTGAATTTTACTTCAGGATCCTCTATCCCATAGTGTCCTTTTGTGTGAGTGGTATACTTTAAGCTTCAACTCACGGATGGAGAGGATATTTTGGCCTTAAGTACTTATGATTCAGCACTTGCTTTGATTTATGATGCGTTTATAGAAGTCTTGACTCTTTATTCGCCTTTTGGCATTCTTCTCTTGGCATGGGATCATTTATATTTAATATACTGTTCACCCTGCTTCTTTCCGTGGGTCCTTTACTGTTGCTCCTTTGACATTTCAAGTATGCTATGGATGGGACCCCGACATAGTACTCCAGACTCCTCGTATCCGGTTTAATTCACAGGGGTTAAGCCGGACTTCAATGCACACAACATTTTATTTGAGAAAACTGTTAGGCTGAAAGAACTCTTTTAGCAACACACAGGCTGACACTCAATGTGTTTGCTATTCCCAAAAACCTTGACTTCCTGCAGACAACCGCAAGTTCGTTCCTCTTATTGAAAATCAACAACTAAAATTAAATAAAATGAAAGCAAGACTCGAAAAGAAACCTACAGCGTATTTATATACAAGGCAGAAAACTCAAAGCAACTCAAGAAAAGTAAGGCTTGAGAACCAAACCATTCACTGGCAAGTTCTCCTCCCATCCCTGTAAATCTTGTAGCTTATAAGTAGCAGGGCCAAGTTTGGCTACAATCTGAAAGGGGCCTACCCATAACTGCTGGAATTTGGTATGCTTTCCTTTCTCATCATGGGGGTGGTCCCATTTGAGGACTAAGTCTCCTACTTCAAAGTCTTTTGTCCCAGCTTTATGCTTGTCAAACCATCTCTTAACTGACTCTTGCTGTTGTTTAAAACGTTCTCTAGCCTTGGATTTGGCCTCTTTTGCTTCCAGGAGATTATATATTCTTATTTGTAGAACTTCATCCTCCGACCCCCTAGACTCTTGGGCTAGTATGGAAGCTAGTAGCATGAGATTGGGAGGCAGGATAGCTTCTTTACCGTACACAAGGGTATAGGGAGACACTCCTATTGCAGACTTGGGGGTGACTCTATCAGCCCACAAGGCATTGGGTAAGGCTGAGTGCCAACTTCACTGGTTTTCTATTACGGTCTTCTTCAGGATTCTAATGAGGTTTTTATTAGAGGATTTAGCCAGGCCATTCCCTTGCGGATAATAGTTAGCAGAATAATGCAATTTTATTCCTTTATCATGAGCAAATGCAGTCAATTTAATTGATGAAAAATATTTAGCATTGTCAAAAACTAACGAAATTGGAACTCCAAACCTGGTCATGATATGATCTTGTAGAAAGCTGATGACTTCGTCTTCGTTGATCTTGTGCAATGGGATAGCTTCGACCCAGCGAGTGAAATAATCAGTCGCAGTAAGAATGTACTTGTGCAACAGGGAAGAATTCGGTTTTATTTCTCCAATAATGTCCAGCCCCCATTGTTCAAATGGTTTTGTGATCATAATAGGCTTTAGGGGTGATGCTGCCTTGGGCTGTCTTCCACCGCATCTTTGACAAATATCGCATCTCCTGACATGTGTATGTGCATCCTTAAAGAGCGTAGGCCAATAGTACCCAGCCCTAAGGATTTTTTGAGCTGTAGTGTCGCCTGAATAGTGTCCCCCAACCGTACCATCGTGTAACTCCGACATTACTTTCTCAGCATCCTCTTTCTCCAAGCATCTCAGGAGGACTCCATTGTAATTCTTTCTGAATAAGACGCCTTCTACGATTTGGTAGGAAGCTGATTTCAAACGCAAAGCTCTCCTTTGTTTTGAACTCCAATGTTCTGGCAACAGCCCTGACTGCAAGTAATGCACAAGGTCTCTGTACCAAGACTTAGGAGCTGTGAATAAAGGAAAAACATCCATTACATGCAACTCGGCTTCATCTTCCCATGCTTTTTCTTCGTTGTTTCTACTCCCAGTCATTAATTTGCACAGCCCTTGACCTTTCACTATAGTGGTTGGCTTGAATTCAAGGTCGTATTCTTGAAGGGCTGTTACCCAGTTGCCCCTTCTTTCTCCCAACTCTTTCTGAATGAGAAGAGATCTTACTACTGGGTAAGGGACTATTACCTTAGTCCGATTTTTTAATATATAAGTCCTGAAAAGCTTTACTGCCTTAAATACTGCGTAAGCCTGCTTATCAATGGCTGGGTTGTTTAATTCCGCCCCTTGAAGCCCAGTGCTCATGAAAGAGATTGGGAATTCATCACCCTCGTCCTCCTTTTGTGTGAGCACGGCTGCCAATGAATCATCGGATGCAAATGTGTACATAATGAAGTCTTTATCAAAGTCTGGACTTTTCAGGGAGGGCGCATGGGCAACATCAGTCTTGATTTTGTTGAAAGCAGTCTTTTCAGTTTCGGTCCACTTAAACTGTGCTTTTTTCTTGACCATATGTTGCAGTGGCTTGACAGTCTGGGCAAAATCAGGCACAAACCTTCGTACAAAATTTATTGTCCCCATGAAAGATTGCATTCCCTTTTTATTATGGGGCATAGGAATTTGTTCAATGGCCTTAATTCTTTTTGGGTCTATAGATATGCCTCTCTTTGAAACTATATGTCCTAGTAACTTGCCTTCTGTGACTGCAAAAACACACTTCTTAGGATCTAGGGAAATACCATATTTTCAGCAGCATTCGAAAATTTGCTTCAGGTGGAACGCGTGCTCCCCTCTTTTCTTCGAAAATATTGTGATGTCATCAAGGTATACCACAACGCTCCGTCCAATCAGCCCGCGGAAAGCTATGTCCATAGCTCTCTGAAATGTCGCTCCAGCGTTAATCAATCCAAAGGGCATCCTTCTATAGGTGAAAGTTCCCCATTTAGTTTTGAACGTTGTCTTCAATCTATCTTCCTCGGCTACTAACACTTGGTTGTAGCCAGAGAAACCATCTAATAATGAAAACAATTCAGAACCGGACACCATCTGCAGCAATTGCTCCATGGGAGGCACCGGATAGTTGTCTTTGTTTGAGGCGCGGTTTAAGTTTCTGAAGTCCACGCACAACCTGATTTCTCCCAACTTTTTTCTGACCGGCACCAAATTTGACACCCACTCTGAATGCCGGACTTTAAAAATAATCCTAGCGTCCAACAATTTTTTCACCTCGCTTTGAATCAGTGGCTCCAACTTGGGGTGCATCTTCCTTAACGGCTGCTGATATGGCTTGACACCTGCTTTAATAGGAATGATATGCTTGATAATGCTGGTGTCGTAGATCTTCAAATCGGCGTACGTCCATGCAAAGACATCTTTGTATTGTTTAAACAAATTTAGGAACTTGTCTCTTTCTGCTGGTGAACAACATTTGCCGAGATTCACGAACTTGGGATCCGTCTCAGTCCCTAGGTTTATCAGCTCGAATTGTAGAGTTGAACTGTGCGTCTTTACATTAGCAGGTCTTCTAAACTTTTCGTTCAAGTCAAACATCTTTTCTAACGTTCTGACCCCTTTGGGAATGAAATTGTCATATTTCATCTCAGCCTGATGTTCCTAATCATCGATAATGGCCCCTTTAAAGGTCTCATCATTGGTCAAGCATTCGATTATTTGCTGATCATCATCAAATACTCGCAAATTGGTGATCATGTCGGGTACTGATGGCCTGAAAAGTAATTCAATAGAGAATTTGTTATTAGTGGGGACCAACCTGGCGGCTGATGTAGCTAGCAGATCAGCGGCTGCATTTTTTATCCTTGGGATTGAAATAATATTAAACGCATGAAAACATTTAAGTAACTCCCATACCTCATTTTGGTAAGCCTTCAAATGAGGGGAAACACAATGTATTTGATTTCTTATTTGATTTACAACTATTTCCGAGTCCCCAAAAACTTTTAAATTACTAACCTGTAGCTCAATTGCTTTCTTGAGTCCTTGCAGCAGTGCTTCATATTCAGCCGTATTGTTAGTACACTCAAACTCTAATCTATAGGACAGGAAGTGTTTATTTTTTTGTGGATCAATAAGGACGCAGCCGGCCCCTGACCCTTCTAACCTTTTCGAGCCGTCAAAAAACAAAGTCCAAAAAACATTATCTACTGAAACAGAATCTACGCCTACTGCTAGATCTACTATTTTATAGTCAATCTCATCAGCCTGAGAGAAATGAAGGAGATCAGGCTAGGTGTCAGATGTGTCGCTGGCCTCTTCCGCCTGATAATTCCCTGGTTCCAGTTCGAGAAAGTAGTTTCCCAACACAGATTCGACTGGTATATTCTTCTCATCCAATTGAGTAACATTGTGCTTCATGTGAGGTTCTCTCATAACCTTAATCTGATTGGGACTCCCTTTGTATGGCAGCCAAAGATGTGACCAATCTAAGGTGAAATATCCATTCAACGTAGCTGACCAATTTCTGCTCAGAACCAGGCCGTAAGCGTCTGGTATATCAGCCACCACGATGTTAATAACTTGGCATACTCTGTTATCGGATGCTAGGCAGATTAGGACGTCTTCCATTTCACCAATCACCTTAACATATGTCCTATCCAATTGCACCACCCTCCACGTGGATGGCTTAGGCTGCCCGTTTATCTTCTTACATACCGATATGGGCATGACATTAATTGACGCTCCTGAGTCTACCAGACAATTGTGCACGTTAAGATTAAAGATTTCGAACGTCAGGAGGAAAAGTGGATGTTTAGTTTTAGACGTACCTCCAGTGCTAGCTTCTCCAATTTCTTCTTCGTCCCTAGGCTGATTATCAGTGGGCAGCTCTTCTTCTGCTGTTTCCAGTGCTTTCAACAACTTTTCCTTTTGTTGAGGTACTTTGCACATTTCAAATAGCGGGACGTTTGCCTTTATCTTCTTCAAATCTTCAACAACGTCATATTTAACATATTGTTTAATGGACTGAGATTTATTTGCATTCACCTGTTCTTTGTTTAGTTCAGGCCACATTCTGTCCTGCTCAGGATCTTGTCTGGTGATAGTAAATTCAGGAGTCTTATCAGCCACGGATTTATCTTGAAATTTTTTCCTGATATTTCTTTGCAGCCTTCTGATCTTCGGGAGTAGAATACTGTCATTGCTAACCGTCCCTTGGCTTCTAGTTGTCACGTTAGCCTCCCTGACGTCCTCGTGCTTTTGAGTAATATCTTCTTCTGCATCGAGTAGAGAAACCGAACTCCAGAATGCTAAGGTCTCTTCTTCTTGTTCTTTTGTAGCAGTAGAAGCAACATTTTCTTGCCTGTCATCATCATCTTCTTCTGTTAGTCTCAAATCCAACATCTGATTCATGACTAATGTCATTGAATTTATCCATTGTGGGCAGTTCCTTTCGGAATGAGGTTGTTGATGAAAGGTACATAAATTTTCCATCCCTATATCTGTCAGGTTCATGGATGCAGTTTTTTGAGGAGGAGGGTGAGACTGGTTATTGTCCTCCCTTTTCTTATAATATGGCCTGTAGAACTTTTGAGCTTCTTTTTCCTTCTCCAAGTCTATGATCTTATTGGACATATTTTGCATCATTTTGGCCATATTCTCCAGGTCTGGTGACTTTTATTCCTTAGGCTTAGTGAACAGTAAGGTCTTTCTTCCTGCACCTCTTTCTCCCGATTGTTCTGGATAGTCTTTGATACTTTCTCTTTCCGCTTCCACCACTTCTGCTTCTTCATAGGTCTCTATCAAAGTAGGCTTGGCCCTACCTTTAGCAAACATGGCCAGATCTGGACCCAAAGCTGAAGTGTAGTACTCAATTAGTACTTTGTCCGAAGGCTTATATGTTTCGGAGAAATTCTTTAAATATGCTGCAAACCTTTGTGTAAAACTGTGTACCTTTTCTTTTTTCTCTTTCTTCAAAGCACACAGTCCTTTCATGAGGGCAGCGTGAGTCTTCTGGACTGCATACTTACTTCTGAAAATTCTCTCGAAGGTATCCCAATTCGGGATGGAGTTGGTTGGCAATCCAAAATACCACGAGGCCGCAGCTCCTTTGAGGGTATGAGGGAATAACCTACAAACCACGTCTTCATGTTCTCCCGCCCTTAATCCTTCTATAGCCAGATAAAAACTCTGCAAATGATCGTCTACTAATACCTTCTCATTGGGGTCAAATTTAGGCAACAACTTCTCGAATGCTTGAGGTAAGTCGTGCAAAGGTGGGGTGAGGTTTAGGGGTGATATAGCTCTCCAAGCTGGTGGTGGGTTTGGTGGATTAGGCGGAGGTTGATTTGCGTTAACGCCGGCCATGAGTTGAGGTGGAGATTGCGAAGGTGAACCAACAGGGGTGTGAACAGGAGAAATGTAAGGGGTCTCCGGGCCTTCTTGCTTCAGAGGCAGCTCAACTTCTTGTAAGGCGGTTTCCACAAGCTCTTCCCAGTCTCCAACTAATACTGAATCTTCTACTATGGGACGGTCTTTCCTCTTCTACTCTCTTCTAGGCAATTCATGGATAATTGGCAATCCTCCAATATTCTTTACATAAGCGTGGGTGTGTCTTCTCAGATCATCAACAATTTCGTTGCGAACAGGATATAGATGTTCTATGTTTTCTTCTTCCGGAATTGGATTTCGCGGTCCACTACTTTCAGAACTGTAACCAGCGGAATAATCTCGGGAAAATGGGTTTCCCCAGCCAGCCATGCACTGGCGGCCCTCCTTCTAGCCCCAAAACTGTTGAGGCCTGGAAATTCTCAGGCGGCAACAGTAAGGGATTCTCCCCAATCAACGTTCCCAACTAGCCCGCTGACTGTTTGGAATAGGGAATCCGTCCAGTTTGCGGTCCGGCTACCGTAGGTCAAGAAAAAAAACAAAGGCTTTACCGGTTACGGCCCGACCCACCGAGTTTTTGTGTTTTTGACTTAAAGGAATGAAATGCAAGTGCCTAACTAAATGCAGGGCAATCAAGATGCAGGGAGCGGTCACAATGTGATGTGCAGGTTCTTACCTCTCGTCTTATGCTCGCAAGCAACCAAATCAGACACAATAAGAAATAAACTAACTATCTAATCTATCCCTAGGGAGCAAGGTTATCATTTTGGGTGAGCAATACATTTTGCACATGCACTTTGAAGAATCACAGATAGCTGGTACTTCTTCCAAGACACACTAACACTTATAGATATTCAAATAACCAGATAGCCGATCATTTTATAACAACATTGATTACTCACAGTGAAACATATCCAGAAATTACTGAAGAACATTTAACAAGAACATAGGTTCAGAACATCAAATACTCTTACAGTAAATGAAACATAGCTGAAAACGAAATAGTTCCTCTTCAACATTATTCATTGAGTTTGCATTGATACATTCCACTTTTCACTCTCTCCGATAGGCAAAATTGCAGTTTCTGTTGCAAAACGAAGTAGTTCGTTTTACAAGCAAACATTCACAAAATTTTCCAGGGGAAAAAGCCTTGTCTCATTCCTACTTTCCAATATTTAAACTACAACTACTGGGTGCTTCATTTTCCCCCTCAGACGCGTGGTCTTTCAGTTTCTCCAACGCTTCATATTCTGATCTTTTGATAGTATGTGATCATGAAACACTTGGTAACTGATCCGCTTCTGAGATCACGCCTTTACAGCTCCAGACTTCGTCCTCCATTCGCCTTGTTTCAGTCATACCTTCGCCAAACGGGTTAGTCTTTCTTCTCATCATGGCACATTAACCGATCTTCTTGAAACTGCCTGCATTCAATTCACGAGCATGCTTCAAACAACAAATATTATCAATTAACCACCCTTCCACAAGGAAACGGCCGAGCATACCACATACAGGCCTGGCAAACTATCCTATGGTCTCTGGCGGGAAAATTCAAGTCGGGAGCCAGAAGAAAGTGAGCTCGGAAGCCAAGAGGATCTGCTAGCCGCAACGTCGAATGAGACTTAAGTCGCGGCCAAGCGAAATGCAGGTGGGATATGCCATAAATCGGATGTCGGATGGTTGTCACCTTCGGAAACCAGAAGACTCTAGGAGCCGCAACGGCGGAGGAGGAAAGTTAGAGGATATGCGGAGCGGACGGGAAAACTCAGTCAGACGTCGGACGACACTCGGATCGGGAGCGGAAAAGATCATCTAGCTGCAACAGCGGCTGAGTAGAGGCTACGGGCCAGCGATCAAAGGCTAAGATGAATCGGGCGTCGGATCGGTTCAGACTTCGGACGACGAAAATATCTTGGAGCCGCAACGGCGGAGAGGCTGAGACTTTGCAGCTTCTGATCAAACAGCAAAAAGAGGCCCGATTACGGGAAAACTCAAGGATTTGAGCAGCGTTAACAACCAAAATTGTTTTCTTCGCAAAAGTTGCCCTGAAGAACAAAAATTTACCTCTTCATGGCCAGAGATCCACGATTTAACTGAATATGAACATGGCATGAATAAACCTGCTATCATCCAATCTTCAAGGTAAAACAAAAGAAGATATGCCCGAGAGGCTCAAGCATTTTAACGATCCACCCAAGCAAAAATGATGAGGAGGGGCCCATAATTTAAATAAAAATAAATTTGGGGAGGACAGTTGCAGCAGCAGCACATCCCTTTCAGATGGAGCAAATATTTCATCGCCAATCATCTACATCATTCTTGTCCTATTATCTTGCATGGGACTTAATCTTTGAGTCCTGAAATATCACCTTCACCAATCTGTCAAGGTATACCTCTGTTATCGCCCTCCCCAGTCATTTTGTCCCACCCTTCAGCTGGTAAGTACTCTTAGTATCTGTCTTTATTTGATGATTTTTCGGATAGGGAACTTCTATTTATTCGGGATTTGGATATTGAGGTTTCCTTAGTTAAGGACCTGCTGCAGGATTTATCCTTCATTTCTCCCCTGGCTGCCTCTTCGGAGGTACCCCTAGCCTTAGCACTGTCTTTGCCGCAGTTGATATCAACGGGGGATCCTCCTCTCTCTGTATCTGAGGTCCCTTTTTCTAGGCATGATGCTCCTCTTTTCACTCCTGAATACTTGACACCACTGGTAAGGGAAGACTCCCCTATCCATTTGGCTTGATCCCCCGCCAACCCCTACTCTTCGCCTTCTTTCTCTGACCTTGTGCTTATGAAATATCTTGCTATATTCTCGGCGAAGTCCCCCTTATCCCCTTCCACTCTGCCACTGAACTCCATTCGTTTCGAAAAATGTTACGATTCGGAAGCCAAAATGAATCTAGGGCCTGCAAGTGTGGTGGACTTAGGTAATCCTCCTTTTTCTCCATTGTAGACTAGAATCAAGTATGTTGCTAGAGGTATTGCAGTCTCTCACTCCCGGGTACTTAGATAATTGTCACCCCCTCTCGGTGGTTCCTAATGAAGATTGTCTCCCTAAACGTGCGTGGCTTTGGGGGTTCGTCCAAACAAAGAAACATCCACTCTATCCTTCTTTCTTTTGCTCCTGACATGATTTTATTTCAAGAAACTATGTGCAGTCCTTACCCTGCTCTCCTTGCTTTCTCCAAGCTTTTGCCTAGCTAGGATTTTTGCGCCACTGGTGTTGTTGGTCTCTCAAGAGGGCTATTGTCAGGATGGAACCCTATTTTCGTTCATTACAAGGCTTATGAAACTGTGGCTGGATTTCTAGTTCAAGATAGGTTCTATGGCTCTCTTACTACCCTCTCAATTCTTAACTGCTATGGGCCCTATCGTAATCGAGACACATACTAGAAAAAGGTGGTGGATGGAGGTTTATTGGCCTTACCTAATTTAATCTTAGCTAGGGATTTGAAATTTACTTTGAATGCTTATGAGATTCGAGGAAAAAAGGCTCAGTTGGCCCCTCTTGCCTTTTATTTTCACAACTCATTTCTGATTTCAACTTGATGGATATTTCCCCCTCTTGTGCAGGGCCTTCATGGAGGAATGGTAGGGTTGAGGATGAATGCATTAGTAAAATGCTTGATAGATTTCTGATATCGTTGTTTATTGTTCCTTTCTTGTCTAGGCATAGGGTATGGTCGTCTCCCTCTATTGTATCAGACCACTACCCTATTTCCCTTGAAGGGATGACTGGGGACTTGACTCGTAACTATCCCTTCAAATTCAATCGAGCATGGCTCTTGGATGGTGACTTCATGCAGTTGGTAAAGGACGTATGGCCCTCTTTGATTCCCGATACCTCACAGGATGATATGGGTTGTTTGTCCCAAAAGCTCAGGCTTCTTAAGAAAAGGGTAAAAGATTGGACTAGAACTAAATCATTGGAAATGAAAAGGGACTCTCTTGTACTAGACCTAGAAATTAAGGCATTTCTGGCCTCTTCGCCCTCGGGCATTATTTCCATGAAGGATATGGGATATCTACAAGTCCTTACATATAGGAAGAAAAATCTGACTGAACATGAGCTCCTTTCTTGGCAGCTGAAAAGCAAGACTTCCTGGGCCAAGTTTGGCGATGCAAATACTAAATTCTTTCACTCTATTGCATCGACACGCAGAAATCACAATTCTATTTGGGCCCTCAAGGATGAGGAGGGCTCATGGGTGGAAGATGAGGAGAATTTAAAAGAATTGGGTATAAATCAGTTCTCTCTGATCTTTAAGGATGATAACCAGACAAATATTTTGGACCAATTAAAGGTAATTCATCTCTTTCCTTCATTTCTTACAAATGAGGAGGCTGAAAGTTTCTTCTCTGAGATCACTTTGGGGGGAATTGAAGGGGCTCTAAAATATTTTAAGAGGGACAAGAGCCCCAGTGCTGACGGCTGGCCTGTGGAATTTTTCCTTGGGTTTTTTGACTTGGTAGGGGGGGATCTCCTAGCTGCTGTAAATTCTTCTAGGGTTCTGAGAGGGTTTCCCCTTCCCTGAATTCCACTTTCCTAGCCCCTCTTCCAAAGAAATAAAAACCCCTCAACTTTGTCAATTTTAGACCTATCTCCCTATGCAACTTGGTTTATAAACTCATCTCTAAAATTGATGCCCTTAGGTTAAAGCCTTTCTTGGATAGGTCCATTTCCTCGGAGCAGAGTTTAGGTTCCTCAGGAATAGACAGATCGTTGAACCCATTGAAATCACCCAGGAAGCTTTACACACTATAAAGAAAAAAAATAGAATTTCCCTAGTCCTAAAGCTTGATCTGGTCAAAGCCTTTGATAGGGTTAATTGGTCTTATCTTAGACTCATCTTGTTGCATATTTGTGTCCCTTTAGGGGGTGTAAACTGGATAATGGGTTGTCTTTCTTCTACAAATTTTTCTTTGTTGGTCAATGGTACTCCCTCTAGGTTCTTTACTGCCTCTAGGGGCATCAGACAAGGGTGTCCTCTATCCCCCTTATTGTTCATACTAGTTATTGAAGGTCTCAACTTAATGCTTAAAGATGCAAAGGAAAATGGTAAGATTAGAGGCATAAAGATCTTAGCATATTTGGCCCTAACTCATCTACTTTTTATAGATGATGTAGTCCTCTTCGGCATGGGCACTCTGGAGGAGTGGTTGGCTTTTGAGGTCATTCTAGATACCTTCTTTTTGGCATCCGGTATGTGTATAAGCATGGATAAGTCAGGGTTCCTCTTTAATAATTTGGAGGGAGTCTTGAACAGTATAAATGGTTTTCTACCTTACAAGTTGGATCCCATAACTCAGGGTTTTAAGTATCTCGGTTACTTCATCAAGCCTCTGGGTTATGAGGTAAAGGATTGGTTATGGCTGTTAAAACATTTTGAAAGGAAGATTCATCATTGGGCTCACAAGTTCCTCTCTTTGGGGGGAAGGTTAGTTTGTATTCACTTTGTCCTTACTAGCCTTCCTTTATATTGGTTTGTACTGGCCCTAGTACCAAATTCAATTCTTTCCATGCTAAGAAAACTAATCTTCTCCTTCCTTTGGGGCTCATCAGGAGACAGGAAGAGGTTTCATCTTATGGACTGGAAGACACTTTCCAGGCCTGTTGATTCAGGGGGGTAGGGTATCAAAAATATTGAATGGTTTAGCTTATCTCTAAAACTTAGAATTCCGTGGATGGCTCTAAAGGGAACAGGCATATGGAATGGTGTAATCTCCACTAAATACTTAAAAAATAGATCTATGGAGGCTTGGCTCAGAAGCAAGCACTTCTCTGTAAGGGGTACCTCAATATTTTGGAATGGATTTCTTAATACCCTTTTCAGATTCAAACCCTTTCCTTCCCCATGATCTATGGGAATATCTGAGGGATTATGGAATTACTACTCTTCATCATGCTCGAAACCTTTCTGTGGAGGCTCAATCGTACCGGTTATCAGCAAAGAATTTGAATTTGGGTGGTGAGTGGAAAGATGTCTGGAATGGTTACATTTCGGGCCTTGAACATGGTAGAATCCTCCTTAAACACTCAGCATATATCTTGCTGTGGACTCAAAATAAAAAGGATGACAAAGTCTCGACTTCCCTGGTATACAATTTAATTATAAAGTCTCATCTAGATCCGATATATGCTAAGCCCACTTATATATTATGGCGTTTCAAGATACCCCTAAAGATCAGATGCTTCACTTGGATGGAAGTGGAGAATCAAATTTTGACATGGTATAACCTAATGAAGATAGGCTAGGTTCGGCCTAGTAGATGTGTTTTATGCAATGAAGGTGAGGACACAGTTCAACACATTTTTATCGACTACTTCTTTACTAAGAGTGTTTTTGCTCGGCTCTATGACTTTTACCTTTGCAAGCCTCCTTATTTTGATTGCACTTTCATGATCTTTCTAGAACGTTGGTATGTTGAGCATTATTTACATTCAAACAACTATTACCTCCCACTCTTTGTTTTCTAGAAATTGCGCAATCTATGTACCTTTGAGTAGATAGTGGTCTTGGTTCACAATGTATTTCACCAGGTTGATTATCTTATGCATTATTATCTTGTACCTAGAAAGAAAATGAATATTAGAAACATCGGCCCTGGCCCGATGCTGGTTTATCCATATGGGTTCTTCGAAGGGGCTGCAGTTGATTGTTTGGGTGGTGTTGGGTTCTTCCTCGCACTAAGCAATGTTCATTCACTAAAATTCACTCTAGGTTGTGGACAAAGCACAAATACGAGAGCTGAGCTCTTAGCTTTGTGGGCTCTATTAGTTGTGGAAAAAGATACGGGGCTCCCAATATTACATATCTTTGGTGATTCATCAGTCATCATCAATTGGGAAAACAACATGGCTTCCCTAGATTCACTTAATCTAGGTCACTGGTGTGATGAAATCAGAAATTTGATCACTTGTTTCTCTTGCTTGGATATAAGTCATGTATATCTTGAGCATAATCAGAGAGAAGATGTATTATACAAAGAGGCCCTTGATTTGGCTCCTGGTTTTGGTTCTTTTTTCTGAATTTTTTTATGACAATATTTGTATGAGTGGTGAATTTCAGCTCTGTTAGAGCTTAGTGCCGGTGCTAGTCTCCTTGTATCCTTCTAGGGAACTTGAATACTTCTTTGAGATCGTTCTTGTCTTTCAAGGTAGGAATTCTCTGGTATAAGCTCTCTGGTCTTTCATTGTGCTCCCAGTTGTGTATGACTTGTTATCCTACAGGGACGTTAGATGACCTTTGTTTCTTGTTCCTTCTGGATCTTTTCTGAGATCTCTTTTGATCTGTTTGCCTCTAGATGGATTTGGTGGCATGTTTTTTGCCACCTTCTTGATGTACTCTGTTGAAGCCCATGTGTGGGATGTATGTTTTGATGTCCTTTGATTCACCATGAATATCAAGGTCAGGATTTTTTCTTCTGAAAAAAAAAAGACAAAGAGAAGTAGGGGAATATTAGGAATTTTCCCTCTAAACTTTAGGTCAATAACTAGAATTAGACATTTATTTTTTACCTTGTATTTGTAGTTTTTTTCCATAAAAAATCATAATCTTTATATTAAAATTAATAAAATGATTACAATCATCCATCTCAAGAAGCTAGCCTTGCCCTCAAAACCACTATTCTAAATCATGATCTATATATATAATGCAATTAGTCATAAAAAACTTTCCTATGCTGGAAATATCAATCTTATGGCAGTGAAAGAGAGTAATAAGTTGTTACACTAAGTAGAACCACCATCCGACCACGGTGTAGGCATGAACAACGTTATTTTTCCCATGCACCCCATGAGGCCACATAAAAGTGACTCTTCATTGTCTAAAGATGAAAGTAACAACACGGAGTTACTACCCACCCATAAACTTCATTAGTTGGCTTTAGTCTTTTATTAATTCATGGGAGCATGTGGAGCTCATGCCCTCTCTCTTTATTGTAAAGGAACGACTCAAAGTATTGTATTGTGATGTTTTCTTTCATGGTATCAACTACAAACCTCCTCAATATCTAGAACACAATTTGTATCGAACCTGGAACCTATAGGAGGCCATTTATACAATTTGCAAGCCTTTTCCGTTTTAGTGACCAAATCTTGTTCTGTTAGCTTTCAAATTTTAACCATATTTTCTAGGGATGATAGTTTAGAAAGAACCAAGTGCACTTTGAGCACCTCACTATATGTGATATACACTAGATTGAAAGTGTGAACACACTACAATGCCTAGGTATAACCTTGGGTAAGATGCTATGCAATGGGATTCATTTCCTTTGGGTGAGTGAGCATTCTGCGGACCATTATCAAGATGATTATTAATGACCACTATTTCATCTTTCGATTTTTCCTTCGAGTATTCCTCCATATTGCTGACTCTCCACCAGGACTGGACATCTTCACTAGCTCCTCCAAGCTTCTCCTTTCTTGTGCTTCCATTAGCGAGGTTGGGGAAGAGAGATCCACCTTGTCGCTTTCAAGTCAACAGTTTTACAAAGTTAGAAAATGTCACAAAGAAATATCCCCAAGGCACACTTACCCCCTTTTTAACACTAATTTTAGAGAAAGCAGTGACAACAACCAGGGTGATCCCAAATCCATTAAAAACTTAATAATGACATTCACAAAGGAGAAATGGACTAATAAATTACAGGTTAATGAACCTAGGAGGGACAAATCCCTTTTATCCAACCCTCCTATCTCTAATCAACAATGAGCCTGGAGTCTTGGAACAAGCTTGCTTGGAATGTTGATCAACTTCCTGATTAAATTCTTTGCAAATGTGATAATTGTAAAACTTCTTTTTTAATTCTTCTTCTAGCTAAAAACTACCATGAAAAGAGATGTTTCTATTTTCCCTTGAACCCTCCACCAAACCTATGACCAACTTAGGATCTCCATATATGCTTATCTTGGCATTTTTCACTTTTTCAATGGCCATTAAGATATCGGAAGCAGGCTTGAATTACACTTTGTTGTTTGTCTCTATTCCTATTACACATTTGAAGATAAACTTGCAAATGAAGGATATGTTAAGTGTGATGTCACTGGCCACAAAAATAAGACCAAGGTCACCAAGAAACCCAAAGGAAGGATGAATCAAGGTAATGCACGACAGAATAATGTTTTCTAAGGCTAGGCTAGTATGACAACAAGCCAATTAAATAAAGCAATCAACCTTTTAAAATACAATGTAAACTTGTGATGCATATCATTTTCCATATGCACATGCAATGCAGGGAAACAAAAACATAAACATAAATATATCTAAGCCTAGCTATCAACATGTATCGAAACATCAAATATCATATATGTTTCAGCCATATAACCACTAATAAAATCATATCTGCAAGCAACCACAAATAGTGTAATATTCAAATGTACGGGATATCATCTACAAACACATTAACAATGTTAAAAATAAGTTCTACTGACCTAATCTCTTAGGGTGTTAACTAAGGAGGATCAATTGTTTCCTTAGTCGTACTACTTGACTACCCAAGTAAGAGAGACTAATATTTTTGAGTGCTATACTTGATGCCAGTATAGAAAAAAGATGGTCGATATGATTATCTACAAATGGTTTCATGTGGTGTAGGGGACTTCTGATATACCTAGGGGTTATGTGGAAGTTAGATTCTGTATAAAGGTGTTGTCTGATCTGGTACTACATGAAGGGGTACAAACATAGGTCATAACAGTGTCTAGCAAATGTGACTAAGTACCAGTTGTATTATCTACATGTATGTTTCCCCAACCATAGGTTTACCTATTGATAAATATATCTCTATTTTATTTAAAGATATCAAAACAAGTCTCTAGCCCAAAAAATATTATGTGAAAGTTTGGGGCATGTTGGCTCAAGAAGTGCTTTGATACCACTTGTGGTGTTCTTTAACCTTGAAACTTAAAATAAAATAGGATATATAGATATTTAAGATGCAATAAGCCAAAATTTATAGTCTAGAACAAGAAACATTAGGCAATAAAAAATATAAATGCGATAGAAATAAGCCTTATATTACGATAATAATTTTTGGAAGCAATGTTCACACTACACCTTTTAAGGTTGGGTGACCTTTCACTTGAGCATAACTCCAATACAATAATTCTCAACAAAATAATCCATATCCTCTTAGCTCTTTAAATATGCTTACATTGTCCCAAAACATTAACTACTTGACTAGGTCAATATTTAATGAAAACCAACTACTTAGTGGGCCTTAATAAATAGAGAGAACCTTTTATATTAATTGTCTACTACCAACTACTGAACTTTATTCAAAGGTTATGGATGCATAGATAACATGACTAACTACTAAAGTAAGGGAGTTAGGGTGGGACCCTAACAATGAATTGGTAGTAAGACTCCTATCAATGAGTTATTCTTAGTGTGATTGACATACATTGGTCCTTATTCTCATCGAGACCTAAGACTTGCTCGAGGGGAACTTGCTTAAATAAGGTATCTACATTGGTAGGGAGGAAATACCACCTTGGATACAGTTTCCTCTTAACATTATACTAATTGTGGGACCTTGTTAGGGAGAAACTATTGGAATCTACAAAGTTAATGAGCTTAGGTACTCTATGATATTTTATATCATTTGGTTATAATGTTTTATTGTATACTTGATAAATAAGAACATGTTGCATTATTTTATGGTGATATGCCTACTTATAATTTGTGAATATAGTGATTTTGTTATATTTTCCTATGGATTACTAGATCTTAAGGTCATGGAAAACAATTTGCATGGCATAATAGCACCTTCTTGGTTGTTATACAAAAGAAAATGCTCCAAAAAGATAGCAAAGGCCAACGCAACATTGCTTCCAAGGAAAAATGACCACCAACAAAACCTTGTTTATTTAAACCATGATATAGTTGAAAACAATTGAAAAAACCATCAATCCAAAGGGTCATCACCTTCTTCGATGAGGGGGTTGTGTTTGATTTATAAATTGTGTAGCATGTGAAAAAAAAAAAACTCTTCATGCCACAATAAAGATGACTTCAGTGGGAAAATTTTTTGTGTAAAAACTTATGTGGAGATGTTTGTGATATGGCGAGATTTTGAAAAAAAAATACAATAACAAGATTTATGTACTTTTTAAAGTCACGTGTGCTTCATTCTCAACTTGAACATCATGACAACTACATACATCGTTCATAATGTTTTTGTCCAAAATTTTTCTCTTACATCCTACCTAATTATAATGTATTCATAAGATCCATATACACAATATATTTAATCAACCTACCTAATTATAATGTATTCATAAGATCCATATACACAATGTATTTAACAAGTGCATATCGTTGGTTTTGTGGAATTACAATTATAATCTGTATACATTGACGTGAACAATATTTTATTTCTTGCATGTTTATTAAATGTGGAAATAGTAAAGTACATGGGTCGTTTTGGTATTCACCTCCCTGCATATTGCATAGTGGATGTTAGTTAGGTCTTTACACATGTTTTCCATTCTGTTATTTCATTAATTCGTTTATTATTAGTTCGTAGATGTTTCATTTTGGGATACATGTTATAATTTGTCTATATAGACATAAACATTGTTTTATTTCTTAATTGTTAAATATGGGCATATTAAAGTTGGTGGTTTGGTTAGGTATGTACTTGGTTTCTTAGTGTTTGGAGGATGTGAGTTAGTAATTTATGCGTGTTTTTTAATCAAGTAATTAATTAATTGGTTTTTTAGTACTTATATGTTTCATTTTAGGGATACTAGTTTTTTTGGCACTTCGTATGAGGATTGAACTATGGTGCGAAGTAGTAGGATTAAATATATGAAAAACTTACCCGTTTATAGTTGTGCATCCAATTCCTTATGCTCTGAATGTTGGAAACTTGGTCCCAAGGATGAACTCGAGACATCCAATAGGCATGAACAAGCTAAAAACAACCATTTCTATAGCCCACAACCATTTCTATCTGGGTAATGAAAATATTACTGACGTAAATTGGTATTGCATGTAGATAGTTGTCACGTTGGCTTTTATTTCCAACCTTGTAAAAATACAAGCAACTCCAAACTATGATATCAGTCAATCAATGGTGAAACTATCGCCACAAGTCGATTACATGCTTTCCTTACTTGATATCCATGGCGTCGAAGGTTCGAATCCCTTGGTTGACAAGGAAAATTGCAATTGCTCGTTGTGTTGGGGACTTTGGCCATCGCTTTCATATTGTACATTGCATTACATTGATAACACATGTTATTAACGATTAGGCTTACTTAGATGCTCTTATTTTTTAAGGATTTATTATTATTATTAATTTGATCTGACCAATATCACTATCCAAACATAACTCCATGTTTGTTAATCACTGTGAATGGGTCAAGGAGGTTTATACTAGTTTTAGGTTTGGACAAATTTTCAATCATTGTGGTTCATTTTCTTGTGATTTTGAAGCATGAGTAGTTATCCACTAATGTTGGTCCCATGTCTTCCCAAGCTCATTATGCTTAGGTGATCGGAATAGGACCTTCTTAACTTGGTAAGAAAACTTCTAGCCCAAGCTATTTGTATTCCATATTGTAATTTATTGTATAGACTTTGCCTTGTTCAATGCCAAATGTTGCAACCGTGTTTGTAATTATAGTTTCTAAATAGTCATAAATTGATTGGCCTCATTGTCTTTAGGCACTTCACAATCAAATATGTTTGAATACACTACGATAAGAGGTGATGATCATAACTTAGAATGGAAGGTGACAATGGTAGCGTGAATAACATGGATTATGTGGTTGGTTTTAGATAATATATGTAGGATAGCTTTTATCCAAAATTGTTTTGATTAACCTTTTAGACATTTTAAATAATAAATTTGGCGAAGAATGGAATGCTAACATATGTTTTTGGAGAAGCAAATCGCCTGCTATTACAACCTAGTATTATTATTATGATATTAAAATGAATACATCAATGATTACCAATTACCTATTCCAATTAGGATTCCCATTACTTGGTACACTAAGTATTATTATTATGATATTAAAAGGAGTACAACAATGATTACCAATTACCTATTCCAATTAGGATACCCATTACTTGGTGGATCATTTTGTATGTATGAATATCTTATATTGTGTCACTACATAGATGACCTAGCTTGCACAATGTTTATATATTCTCTAGAGTTGTTGATTTGAAACATATGCTAGTAGATCCTTTAATACTTGGAAATCCTTTTTCCCATTTCTTTTTCAAATACTATGACAAACAAATCACATGTTTTAATATAAAATTGGTCTTGGTAGAGGAGGAGGTGGCGGTCACAACGTCATTGAAACTTTGCCCTAAAGATTGGCACTTGATGCACAACCATTCTAATTTATCAATCTTCTCACGGGATTTGATGGCCATAGAATCAATTATTAACATGTGTAATTACCTACGGATCTTGACCCCGGAAAAACAATGTTCGCAATTCAATTGATTTCCCTCAGTAAAGATTGAATACAAATACGTTCAAATGACACTTTTATTCCTTGTAGTTTTTGTTTATACCACAAATGAGATTGTGTACGCAACCTTCTTTATTCCTCTAGTTTCTCATCTCATAAAAGGGTGATTACTTCTTCGATAACCACTATTAGTCTTTATATCGATTCTATTTAACCTAAGTTATGCATAAATAAAGATTCAACTAAATAACTTCAGATATACAATAAGGATTCAACTCCTTTCTAACCTTTTGTATATCATAGTAAACTACCAAAACCAATTAAATAAAATCAACTATGATAGAATCAATTTAAAAAATATATCATTAAAAGATAAACAACCACTATTAGTCTTTTTATATCGATTCTATTTAACCTAAGTTATGCATAAATGAAGATTCAACTAAATAACTTTAGATATACAATAAAGATTCAACTCCTTTTTAACTTTTTGTATATCACACTAAATTAACAAAACCAATTAAATAAAATCAACTTAATAAAATCAATTTAAAAAAAAATCTTTAAAAGATAAACAATTCATCAAACATGATGAGAAAATAAAAATCTGTTTATCACCCAAAACCAAAACTAACTTAATACGATCAATATAACAAAAAAATATATCATTGCACATTTTGTGATGAGAATATAGAAATCCCAAACTTAAAAATAATTAGTGCGACCTATACAAGTGACACCAAATTCCAACCATCCTCTCACGGTAGTGTTAACTTTTAGCTTTGGAAGACGTGAATTTGAAATCGAGAACGTTAATTGAAAATCCCGAGAATCAGAGCATTCTTTCTCTTCAAATTTCAGTTCTGAATGTAATATTTCTTTTAATGCAATTCAAATAACTTAATATTTTCAAATAACTTAATATTTTCGTGACTTGGAAGGTATCTTCAATAAAATTGATCTATGGAATAGTTTTAATGTATAAATTCATCAAGGAATGATTTTAAGGAACCATACTTATTTAAAAGTGTAGAAATGTTAGCGAATATTACCAATTCTTAAAATGGCAACTATAAAATGATTGGCGATATTTTTAAAAAAATATTTTAATTTCCAAGGATTTTATCTCATTTATATAATAATTTGGCCACTTTTACCCCATCAAAATTGGGTGAAACAGGGCTTCAAAAAATGCAAAATAGCGAATCTTTTTTGGGAGATAAACATGGAAAAATAGCTCAATTGGCTAAAATTCGCCCCTAAAATTATCCCTAATTATCCAGCCAGCAGAGCATTTGAAAGAACTAAATATTTTTGTGACTTGAAAAATACGGTGTATAAAGTTGATTTATGGAATAGTTTTAATGTACAAATGCAGCAGGGCATAAAGAGAAATCACGATAGCTTTCTCTTTCCAAAATTATGATGATAAAATGTTTAAAATATAAAATAAAATCAATCATCCACGTAAGTCCATTCCCTGATAGTAACTCATAACATCTAATTTTACTTTTTACTATGATTTTTTTTAAACCTTTTTGTTTGAGTAGTGACTTGAAGAATCCATGTGTTTTTGTTTGTGGTTATACGGTTTATACTATCTGCTTAATTGAGATAATCATTTCCTGCTTCAGTGGTCGTTTTTTATTTATATATGATGTTGGTTATAATTTAAAAAGAGTGAAAAAATTATGAATATTTCAAACTAAAAGTAAATAAAAATCTAGAAACTGTATTTTATAATTTTGACATGTTATTTTATGAGAAAATTTAGAAAACTATATTTTATATTTTTTGACATGCTTTGTATGAGAAAAATATTCGTGTTGAAATCTTTTGATATGTAATTTATGAGAAACATACTTGTGTTGAAATTCTTGATAAAAGAGTTGGAGATGAATAATGATATAAGTAGCATTGCTACTTAACTTATCTTTATTTTAGTTAAATGAGTTATCTCTCATAAACTACGAGTTATTAATACATGAGCTACTCATGCTGCAATCTAGAAAAACCGTAGATATTTGTCCATCCCAAACTTTCTAATAAAAATATCTATCAATACAATGAAAAATTACTTTTTTCCATTTCTACCCATTCCCCTCCCCTTATAAAAAAAACCACAATTTCAAACTTCTCATCATATGGTAACAATCCCAAAAACATTCATTTCTTTCCAATCCTCATGCTCCCAAAAACATTTGAACACTCAACAAAATCATTCAATGTTATTACACTTTGTCTAAGTGTTTCGAATTTGCTCCAAAGAACCCGAAATCCGTGGCACCGGACTTCACTGAGATCAATGAGTTCGACGGGGATGGCATTTAATATAAATGAGAGCATGAGATGACTCAATGTGTTCATGAAAATGGTGTGCTCAGCGACACCAAACGCATGACCTGCCTACTGCAGTGAAGTCATGTGTATGGAATGAAACAACAAAAGCCAGTTCTCATGTGTATGGCATAAATAATAAAGACAACTCTATAAGATTAAAAATAATAATCTTATTCTATAAAAATTACAACGCTATCCATGTGTGATGTCACGATATTTGTATGGTGCATAACCAGATCCTTACAACAACTTTAATATAATCTTTAACAAGCTTAATATAATCTTTAATATGTAAGGTAAAAAAGTGACAAGTTTAATATAATCTATCTTTAAGATTTAAGGTTAAAAACTAATTACTAATTTTACTTGTGAATGGATCATAATTGTATAGATGGGCAACAATATTAAAGAAAACAAATTTAAAGGTTTTTTTTAATTTTAATAATTTATTTAAATGTTTTTTTTAAATTTTAATAATTTAATTTTGAAGTATGGTTTAGTGAAATATTAAATTGGTGTATAAGATATATTTGTGAGATAAAAAATCAATTCACATTGTGATTTGACTAATAAAATTTATAAAAATATACATATATTATTTATTTCAATTTAACTTAGAATATTTTAAAAAAATTATATAAATTTAGAAGGTAAAAAAAGTTAAGGTATTACAAGGAAGTTATTAATTTTAATGTAAAGATCAAAAGTTTTTCTCTGCCTTACTACAAAGAAGAAGATTAATATAGTCAAGATAATGAATTCCCATGACCTTCATAGTGAAACATGACCTTGGACATTTCCTAAAACTCCATGGAAGGAAAAGATTTGTCAGCTCTGTGAGTCCATGAGGGTTGAGGATGAATCAAATTTTAGAGAAATCCAACTAATTCATTTCTCTTTTCTTAAATTTTGATACACCAAAAGGTTTCAAAAGAGGTTAATCTTCTTCATCATCATCACATTTCTAATCCTTCCATTTAAAAAAAGACAAAAACAAAAAACTAACTCTTTTCTTTATAAAAATAACAAAATTATCCAACTTTTCATATCACAAATTAAAAAATTAAAATAAAATAAAACCAAAAATTTATATTAATTCCCATAAATTTTTCTTTACTTCTCATAACACAACTAAGATCGTTAAAATACAATAAACAAACCTAATAATACAGTAAAACCAAAACATTAAAGTTCTCCTTTATGCAATTAAGTGTGGATTAGCATTACTCATGTTTCAAAATTTTCCTTTATGCACCTAAGTGTGCAACGAAGGGATTAGCTTTAAACTCAAACTATGCATAGTTATAACATGCCCTAAAGAAAAACTTCTCACTTAGTCGGTCGTGCTAAGTTTCTTGGCCAAGATTTATTTTTAGTTGTTTTTAGCGCTAAGGCTTCAGGTCGTTGCCGCCATGGATCCCCCAGACCCAGAGCCGGATGATCGTAGAGCCCGCCTTGAGGTTGGATTCAAGAAATTCATCGAATCTCAGTCGCCAAGCAAACCTCTTACAAATGACTCGAGGTTTGTCAAAAGGGTGGAAATACCAGAAGTTAAGCTTTCATTCTCTTCCTCTAAGTACAAAGCAGTCATCCTATACGAAAAGGACTCATTGGTCATTTCACTAGGTTATGGACTTCCCCCCACTCTATCAAGATTTGGATAAACAAAAACTGGAGACTGTTCATTCAAGGCGAGGTGCAGCAACATTTTTTGTGGCTATGGGTTCTTCATTTTTCTGTTTGAAAAAAGAGGATCGAGACCTCGTTTTCAGAAATGGACCTTACTTTATGGGGCCTAGAGGTATGTATCTCAACAAATGGGATCTTTCTTTTGATCCGAAAAAAAGACATCCCTTCTTCTGTTTCAGTTTGGATCAAGTTACCCCACCTTCCCTTGCATTGCTGGAACGATGAAGATACGAAAGCAATAGGGAAAACAATAGGGAAATACATAGACAAATTTGAACCCAAACCCCTGATGTTTTCTTGCGCATGGATCTGTGTAGAGGTATATTTGGAAAAAGGACTTCCTTAAGCAATAAACCTCTCTATGGAAGGTTGGAATCATCAGCAGACTGTGGATTACGAGCAAATCCCCTTTAAATGCAAGGTATGCCATCAATATGGCCACTCTGCAAAGTCCTACCCAAAAAGAACACAATAAGTGTTTGATAATCCCCCCAAAGAAGATTGGAATGAAGGGAGGCAAGGCAAATGCAACTCAAGTTAATTCCCCAACAAAAGAGAAATCTTCAGAAAATAGATTCCAAGTTCTCTCCTTAGAAGAAAATGAAGAAAGGGACACAATAGAGTCAGATAAAGAGACAAACCCTAGGAAAAGCTCAGAAGTTGAACCAGTAATCATGGAAGTAGGACAGAAAGACACATTAGAGGAATTTTGGGGTCTAAAATGGGCCTCCTAAGGAAAATAATAAAATAATAGTTAATATAATAAAATAATGGTTAAAATAATAAAATAATATTAATTAATTTTGGAGGAAGAAAGAAAAAAACTACTTTTTGTGTTTGTATTTTCGACATATCTCCTTGTGTTTTTACTCACATTTCGATCGGGAGAGCTCGTTCGATGCGGAATTTGATTTCGCATCCAACGAGTACTCACACTGCATACTTTTGACGGACCCCGCTACCCCAAAAACAAGAAATACCTGAAAAAACGTGATGATGATGTTCTCCCGATCGAAATTTGAGTAAAAACACAATGAGATATGTCGAAAATACGAACAAAAAAATAGTTTTTTTTAATGACAAATATGCCAATTCAACCATTATGGTTGACTTATTTTATTGAAATTCTATTGGTTCTTGAATTCCAACTCACAAAAACTTATTTTGGCACGTTTTCTTATAAGGCCCATTTTAGACCCCAAATTTCCTCTAATGACTACAAACCAACATTACCCAGGAAATCTTATATATAAATCATACCTGAATCTTCTCTAAAATTGAGAGGTTCTACTACTAGATCAAGAGCCAAGGTGCATATGGAGGACACATTTGAAAGTAAAGAGGTGGAAATTGAGTAGCCAGCTAGAAAACTCAGAAAACCAAACAAATTCCTTCGAGAATTGGAAACATCATGGGAAAAAGCAGCATGAAAACAGTCAAGCTTAGATCACTTGATAAGAAGCTACCCGACAAAAAAATAGGTTGGAGAAGCAGCTGAAGGAAAGAAGGATAGAGCTCCAACTCAAACCCATAAAAAATAATGAGACTCGTCTCCTGGAATTGTAGAGGCTTGGGAAGAAATCAAAAGATAGAAGCAATAAAAAGATTTAAACACAATGAAGCAATATCAATCCTAGCTATCCAGGAGACCAAAATGAAAGAAGAAGATTGTATCAAAGTTATGAATAAAATCAGGGCGAAAGGAGATGGGAAAGCAGTTAACGCAACAAGAGCCTCTAGGGCATCCTAACTTGGTGGGATACAAACCGTTTCAAACTCCTACCTGCAATAAAAAATCATCACTGGATTTTTTTGGAACTCGAGGATTTTCATAGCCAAGAAGTCCTTTGGATTGGGAATGTGTATGGGCCAACGAATCAAGGAAGAAAATATGACTTCTTGACACAGTTGGAAAATAAAAAATATGTCAAGTTGCAACACCTGTGTATCATCACTGGAGACTTTTTCTTTTTGTAATTTAGATTATATCCTTCTATTGCCTTGAAAAAGAGATTACATACATCATCCTATCTAGAGCCCTCCCAACAGAGGGAAAACGGGATCGAAGAGTTTGATTGATCCCTCCCAACAAAGGGAAAACAAGCTTAGAGATAAGGAAAACACATAAATTTTGTCTTTGAAAGAGACTAGTATAAACCATTTACAAACTAAGTTCTTTAGCACGATCTTATTACTATTTTTCATTCAACAAAGTAACAAAAAACTGTCTACAAAGAGAATAGCAGAAACTAGCCTATTTATGGATTCACCTCTGAGCTAGAGGGGGCATGCTCAATGTGGTTGGTGAGCTTGATTCCCAAGTGCTTGGAAATTTGTTGCAGGTGAGCTATAATCTCGTCGAGCTGCAACAAAATATCCCGATGAGCTTCTCCCCTCTCAATGAGCGCATTTCCCATGAGATGCTTCTGCATCCACGTAAAGTCCAACATCTTCAAGTGTTGGGAAACCATTCCTTGAGAGTAACCAGGATCCGGGAGTAAATACTCAAACTTTTTTTAGACTTCCTCGTCAGAGCTAAAACCCCAAGTGATTTTGGCATTTGCTTCCACATCTACAATTTATGTCCTGATGTTTTCTAGGATATGTTGTTTATAAAGGCGAGCTATGTGCAAAATGATCCACATGGCATGAGTAGGTGGGGTAGGTTGAATAGAGGAAGGGCCTATAGGAACAGGGTTCCTCCTGTGATAAGTTCTCTTCTGCGGACGCATACTAACAAATGGTTTCAGAGAATAGGCAGAGTCGGGCCAAAGGAGGAGCAAAGGCTGAAACTCATTAAGTGCATAGAGAGCATAGGTGAGGCTAATCTTGCGAGGAGAGGACAAAGAATCACTAGGATCAAGCCAAAATCCACTGCGGGTGGGTTTAAATACCCCGAGAGCAAGCCAAAACACCCAGAGGGAAAATTTTCCCTTTACAGAGAAGACGATAAACCCGTACCCACAGAGGGAAGAACCCTGAACCCGTAGGTAAGGATGGGCATGAAGACACAGAAATCTAATTCTTAATGGGAGGTTAACCAGAGGGCCTCTCCTAGAATGAAAAAATTTAACAAAATACCCTTTCTCCAAAGAAATCCGACCTGAGAAAGTCATGAGTGAGCTTCTTTATTTTATAGGTTGCGTCGTCATTCTACCACCTTCCATAATGAGGAGCCAATTCCTTATCAGACCATCATGTGCAGGGGTTTTCATCATTGCAAGAGGTGACAGGTAAAGTTCCCATGGTATCTATATCATGCTCGATCCCGACCGTTGGTCTACGCTCTAGAACATGGGAGCAAGTACCCGGGCTTATGTCAAAATGATCACTCGCGGGAGGAGCCCGGTCCCTATTTATAAACCTTGTAGGGGGTGTTGAGGTGAAATCACAGGCACCCTGAGGGCTGGCCATGTTCCCCTCATGTATCCCTCTAACTCCCGACTCATGCACCTGCAGTAGGGGATCATTGTTGGAGACTTTAATGTCACCGTTTCTATAGATGAAAGAAGAGGAGGTACCAAATTCAGGGACCGTTTGGAGAAATATTGGAGGATATAATGGCCACTTGGAGGCTAAGTGATATCAAACCAAAAATGGGGAATTATACTTGGATCAACAAACATATAGGCTTGGTTCACATATCTTCTAGATTGGACTTAATCCTTGTAAGCTCCTATTTCTTTAATAAACCCCTCATTTCAGAATCCAAACTTCTTGCCTTAGGATTTTCAGATCATAGACCCATTTCCTTTCTCCTTACTCCAATTGGGAATATGGGGCTGCTACCTTTCAGATTCTCCTCTACTTGGTTAGAGTTAGAAGGTTTCTTTGATGTAGTCCAAAAATGCTGGAACATTTTAATTCAAGTCTCTCCTAGCTTCATTTTGGAACAAAAGCTCAAGAATGTCAAAAAAGAGCTTAAATCTCAGCTTACACAATGTGCGTACAACACTGGAAAAGAAAAAGATGACTACATCAAAAATTTGGAAGCCCTTCAAGAAAAAATGGAGCAAGGATATATTACCAAAGAATTACCGATTCAAGAAAAGGATATCGAAAGGAATATACAACACCTCATTCGGAGAGAAGAAGAGGAATGGCGTCCGAGATCAAGAATCCTTTGGTTGAAAGGGGGAGACATGAACACCAAGTTCTTCCACACACAGTGCAATGAGCGACACAGGAGGAACACTATAATTGAGTTAAGTAAATAAAATGGGGAGAATATCACCGACCCTGAGGATATCAAAAAAGAGATTAGAAGTAATTCAAGGATCTTTACACAATAGAAGAAGATGCCACTCAGGAAGACATGACAACCATGAGTAATGAGACCCCATGCCTAATTGACAAAGACAACAAGCTTCTGAACCAGCCAGTATGTAAGGACGAAGCTTGGAATGCGTGTTGGTCCCTTCACCCAGATAAATCCCTGGGGCTTTATGGATTTTCGATCATCTTCTATAGAAGATGTTGACATATCATAAAAAAATATTTATTAAAAATGCTAATCTGGACCCAATCCAGGGATAAGATTGGAGGTGCAATGAATTCCACCTTTATAGCCCTCATCCCCAAGGAAAAAAATCATGTTTCCATTAAGTGTTTCAGGGCTATTTCTCTTTGCAATATTGTTTCAAAGATTATATCAAACAGGATCAAAAATATCATCCCCCAACTTATCTCTACAAGTCAAGGAAGGTTCATTGTCGGACGTCAAATATATGAAAATATTCTTTAGGTTCAAGAAGCCATCCACTCTAGGAAAAAACAACAAGAAGAAGGTATGGCTATAAAACTGGACCTTACAAACACTTTTGACAGAATCATGCATGGTTTTATCTTCAAGGTCCTAGAAAGGTATGGTTTCTCTCCAATCTTGATAAGGTGGATCAAAGAATGCATTAGTGGCCCCTGGATAGCTCCTCTTGTGAATGGTCGACCAACTCCCTTCTTTCAAGCTCAAAGACGGATCCTTCAAGGTTATCCAATGTCCCCTTTCCTTTATATTTTAATTGCAGATTCGCTCAACAGAAGACTTAATAGGCTAAAAGTTGAAGGGAAAATTCCTGGAATCTGTTTTGTTAAGGGGGTCCAACCAATTAACCATGCCCAGTTCGTGGATGATACCATTATTTTGGGGAGCACCTCAGCTAAGATTGCGAGAAGACTCAAATATTCCCTTGATATTTTCCTCAAAGAATCAGGAAGTTGAATTAATCTGACTAAGTTTTGGTTATACGGCTGGAACAACAACTCTAGAATCCTTAGGGAGATAACCCTAATCTTGGGAATCAAGGTCATCCATGATTGGACCTCTTTCAATTATTTGGGAATACCTATCTCCAAGCACACTTCCAACCCTTCAGCCTGGAAACTTTTAATGCAAAAGCTTAAAAACAAAGTGCAAGCTTGGGGGTTGAGGTGGTTCAACTTAGCAAAAAAAAATTCCTAATCAAATCTATTCTCGCCTCTTACCATATTTATACCAGTGCCATGTTTCTTGCACCTAAAGCTATCATCAACAGCTTGAGCATTGAATTTAGAAAATTTCTTTGGCAATGTGGGAAAACCCAAGGGAAAAAATTTCATCTGGTGAACTGGCCTAAAATTATGGAAGATAAAGAAAAAGGTGGGCTTGGGATTAATAAACAAAGATTTGGGAGCAAAAATAGTCTGGAGACTGATCTCTGGGAGGAATTAATGGTGGAAAGAAGCAATAATGAAAATATATATAAGAAACCAAGAATAAGATGTGTGGATAGTGATTGGGATGGAAAAGGCACACTCATCTGGAGCCTTTGCAAACATTCTATCAATCTAATTAAAGACAACCTCCATTGGATCCTAGGGAATGGACGAAAGATAAATATTTGGACAGATAAGATCCTAGGGCACCAACCTATGGCTATAGCGTTAAACCTAGTTAATCTCCATAAATGGATGCACGAGAATAATTTTATGATTCTACAGGTTATTTCAGAATGGTCAAGCTCTGGTGACTAGATAAGGTGGAAGAACTTGAATCCTCCACCTCCCTTGCAGGAGGACTACACTCTTTTCACCTCCCACTTGCACGGTACATCTCCTTTGAATATAAGGAACCAGGACCTAAGAGGACAGGGACTCCATGGCTTCTACACTGGTAAAGAAGGCTATAAGATCCTGAAGAGCAATGGTGATGAAACCTAGTCAAATTTCCAGGGAAAGGTTTTAAGCTCAGGCTGCATTTCCAAAGTTAATTGTTTTTTGGATTTTAATCCAAGACAAACTCTTGACTGCATACAATCTAAGAAAAAGAGGAACTCAAGGCCCCTCTAGATGACCCCTGTGCAAATCCTATGAAGAATATGTCTCTCACCTCTTTTTAGATTGCGCTTTCACCGTTCAAGTATGGTTTCATGTTATTGGTAGTCTTGGGGGGAGATTTAAATTTCTAGTGCACACTCGCAAAGTGGTAAACAATTGGAGATCTTACTATCTGAGAAATCTCTGCAAAAAATCATCCCTTCTCAAAATTTGGAACATAATGCCAGGGAACATCTGATGGAATATTTGGATTTCCAGAAACATACTCATTTTTTAGAACAAGAAAGTTGATGTTCTCAGTGTACCTTTCAAATTTATCAAGATGACACATGAAAAGATGGCATCTAAACATATCTACCTCACAGGATCATGAAATATCAGTGAAAAGGAAGTTAGTTGGTGCCTTGACTATTTACCTCAGAGGTCTCCTCAAACCAAAAGCACTCCAATTTCTTAGTCTTGGGAGATAAGAAAAAGAAAAGACAAATTCCATCAATTGAGGAAGAAGCAACAATGTTTTACACTCTTCTTTGATGGTTCCTTGAAAGGCAACCCAGGGGAGGCAAGTCGGGGTGGTTATCTTCGATCTTGGAAAAAACTTAGTAAAATCTTATGCTTGGGGACTCAAACATTGATACGACAATGAAGTGGAATGGATCTCACTTCTCCTTGGCATGGAATTGGCTGGTCAATCTAAAATCACAAAGCTCATGGTTTTCGGAGATTCAAGTCTGGTTATTCAGAAGATGAGATTTGGATATAATCATGGATATGCTAAATGTAAAAGAATTTATGACCGAATATGTGGGATAAATATTATTCCACAAGTCATCTATCTCCATATTCTTAGGGAAAACAATAGCTTCGCTGACAAAATTGCCAACCAAGGAGCCAGAAACCAACTTGGAATGGTTGATATCAAGAACCAACATAAAATTCATAATCATGTCCCATAGTATGCAATTTTATTTTTGGATAAGGTTGGGAGATTGGACCTCCTGCAAGACACCTTCTCACGATGACTATTCTATCCTCTCCATTACGTGTGACCCACTATGGACAAGTTGCACCACCCTTCACGTGATCGCCTTTAATACCCGTCCTCTTCAGCGGTCTCCCGAGGCCTTAAGGCGACTATTGGTATGAATAATGGAGGAGCATAACATATACGTCCCTTCCCATTACCGCTCAATGTTTGATTGTTTGTTGAGCGACATAACTAAGGAGGATAGAGGTATTATGGTTCAAGACGAAGCCCAACAACTCCAGATTTTTTTTGAGGATTTGGTGAGCGACGAAACTAAGGATTACAAAGATGGTCTAGCCCAAGGTGAAGTCCAGCAGTTCGAGAATTTGTTTTTTGATCTCTCATGGGCGTTTAGCAGCAGATTCCAAAACCCAATGGCGAGCAAAGGAAGGAACCCAGATATTGCTGAGCTCAATTCCATCCTGAAAGATATTAAAATTCATCTTCAAAGGGTCTATGAGATGGTGGGAATCGATGTTAAGGAGAACATAGATGTTGTGTCCGATGTCAGATACATTTCAAATAAAATGGGCTATCATGAATCCATGATTGATGACAATGAATGCAACCTGAGAGACATGAATGGAACTGTGTATTTTATCAAAGAAGAGGTTCAGAAGATGGCTAGAATGACCCAGTACAACCATTGTCAGGATTCTTCGAACCAAGGAGACCACCCAATGGAGGAAACTTCGATTATGCAGCCTACTCATGGGCTTGAAGGAAAGAAAAAGTAGAAGAATATGCTCTGTTATCCTAGATGTATTTCTGTATTTTTCTTAATAATAAGTTTGTTAGAGTATACACTTCAAAGGGCTTGAAATATTACAAGAAGCATCTCAGGAACACCATAAATTATCCTTTATGCATAGATGTTATAGTTTTATTCTCTCCTTGGAACTATCTGAAACCCTGATTTCAATTTTGTATGTATGGTTGTGCAGAGCCTTTTATTTCAATCTAATACTTTCTCTAGTTTCTGTTTAAAAAAAAAGGATTAGCTTTACTCGTTGTTGAAATTTATCCTTTATGAAATTAATTATGCAACAAACAAAGGGATTAGCACTAATCATTGTTGGTATCAATTCATTTCTTTCACAAGTACCACATAACCGCTTAACCCTACAAGAGCATGCATACACATGATGGCATAATATCTTACGGACACAATGGACAAGAGTTAAATTGTATGACTAGTATTTATTGGGTTCATGATATTTTTAGTTAGGGGTATAATGTGTAAGGGGTTTGCATATTTTCAAATATATTTTAATTGATTCTACAATGGGCATAGGGGCAGAGGTATAAGTATGTGTAAGGGCATATTTGTTAGCATGTTAAAGTATTTTATGGAGGTGATTATCATGTTAATAGTCATATGGGTTAGGCAATATACCATGTAAGGATTTAGTGCATAAGGAGCTATAGTGTGCTCTAAGGACTTAATAGGCATGGTCCTAGGGGTATTAAGGTTTAAGTTTCATTATACATAGTGTATCCATGGAGTTAATGATCATGTATTGAGGGAGGTACGTGGGTTAATATTTCATTGTAGTCATGAGACAATGTCTATTTTAGGTTGTACTAGTGATGGTAAAAAGTTTTTCCTAGGGTGATTGTCATGTCAAGGTCCATTAGGGTTAGGGGTAATTAAGTAAAGATAGATTGCATGCTATCTAAATATCAATAATGCATTCAACACAAATTTGGAAAATCAGATTCAATTAATTAATAGAAAGGGATAATGAATCGCATAACACAAATCATGAGCCACATTGAAATAACACATATGCATTTTGTTGAATGTATTAAATCTTTAAAATAACCATTATTAAAGTCCAGGTGCCGATATCCATAAAGAAAAGTAAACATAAGGTTATGTGTATAATTATACAACAAAACTAATAATTACAAAGGAGTCTAGATCAACCCATTAAAACCTTAGCCACCATCATTTACTTGGGAAAGGGTTCCTTATAAAATGGAATCACCTCAACCTTAAAATAGTTAATCAAATGAAAAAGTTAAGATTGTTCCATAACATACCAAGGTTAACATATATTAAGCTCATGACATTCAAAATCAAACTTTAAAATATAGAGATTGATTATATCAAGGAGAGTCACCATAAGATCACATATCCTCTTTGTATGAGCTATGCACTTTTCAAATATTGTTATGAACCAATATCCTTAAGATGACATAAGTCTAGACAAGCGCACAAACTATGTACAAAAATTTAAACATGGAGCAAAACCTCAATATAGATAAGAAAAATGAGTTGCACAATAACTCCTTAAAGAATATGAGATCCTTCTCCAATCACCCCAAGACATTCACATCATCATTTCAATTGTTCAACAACAATGACTAATTACTTTTATATATACATATCCACTCATTGCACATGAGGCCCTTTCATTAGTTTGATCCAATTATAGATACATGTATCCATGTATATGCCTCCGTTGGGGTCATATTACCTACATTTAACCTCATATATGACCCCCTTGGGTCATAGTACCTATAAAAATTGAGCTCACAGGAGTCTATGAACCAAGACAAAACTCACAAATAGATCTCACAATAAATTTACTTAGTATTGACATGAAACAGTGCAAAAAATAGATTGCATCTGTATAATGATTTCATTAAAAAATGTAAATGGATACAATCTAGATGATTTTTACAATGTAATAAACTGGTATTAATAACCAGAAAATTCGAATACACAAGAGGAAATTCAAATTGATTGACTCAGTCTAATTGTATGGATAACTAGACATGTCTAAATCACTATCGGAGCCTAACTAGTTAGCTCCAGTTGCCTAAACCAGTGGTCCAATCAGTTAGAATCGGTTAAACTAGTCCAATTGAATGTAACTCGATGTAACCAAATGTAACTGGATGTAACTAAATGTAAATGACTCATAACTATGCTTGACTAGACACCAACTGAACTCAAATGAATGAGGTTGGTGCCGACACTCCCACTGGCTCCTAAATTGTAGGCATTGGTCTAGGAGGCACCTAAATTGATGCATGAAAGTGCAGTTAGTGGAAGTTAGCCTCAATTAGTGTTCGTCACACTCTAGTGACTGGTATAGGTGGCCCCATTAGGCCAAGTGGACTCAATGGTACTAGTGACTCAATAATGAATAAGAAGACTCCTAAATTAGGCAGAATTGGCCAAATTGGACAAGTGAGGATTATAATACTAACACCCCCTCTGAATGCTAACTTGGACAATCTATGGGCCCTGGTAACTAAGACTAAAGGTCATCCATTATAGTTAAAATGAAAAAGTAACTGCTTAATACAAATAAGGAAACAGGGAAAAACCTCATAGGAAAAATACCCCCCTCAAACTAATCAGGTAAAATCAGGATTCAAGGTTGTTCTTTTGTGCACAGGTATCCTGGGGCCTAGCATGTGAACTTATCCATCCAAACTAAATGATTATGTCTGGAGGAATATTCCTCTTTGGAAGAAGAAGAATATGCTCAATTAAATCAGAAATATAGACAGCTGCTGGATGAAAACTAGACCCATGTAGAGCAACTGAAATCAACTGATGAGAGAGAAAAAGTGTTGAGAATTCAAACCATCTGAGGAACACCCAAGAAACTGATATATTTCAGCATTGAACAACAAACCATGTGAGTGAATATCAGCTCCAAGTGTTAGGATCAAGTGTCTAGGCGGATGCAGAATGTCTCCCTCTTTACTAGTCATGTGAGGAGATGAGCATGTGATCAAAGGTAGAGAAGCCCTGGGACTGTTGAGAGCAAGTGATTGAGCTCCATAATCTGATATGGATTCAGAAATAACCAATGATTCACAAAATACAATATCAACAACCTCATAAGAGGAAACTAACAACAAATTTGAAGAAGACTTGCGATACTTCATTTGTCACACCAAAATTGATGAGACCGGCTACAAGCATGACTAAAGGCTCTTGGAACTTAAAATTTGAACAAAAAGCTATCAGATCAGATCCAAATAATATCATATCAGATCCAAATAGGTTCATATCATACCCAAAAGTGTGGTCCACCGAGATGGTAGATGCACAGTTTTCTCCTTCTTCAAAATTCTGAATATTGGTGCATGCAATCCTGTAGGAATTTGATGGAAGATCTAGATCAAGGAGAGTGAATGGATAACTCCTACAATCTGAAATTATTTCTAAAATATCCAAGGTATTACTTATCATCACACCAGCAGCAACATTAGATGGAGATAAATCGAATTCCTCTTCACTTTTGGAAGCAATCACTGGCAAATTTTGCACATAATTTAAAGGAGAATCACTGGAGAATGTTTGCATAGAAGTGTAACATAGTTTTTCTTCAATATCCTAGATTCAAATGTTTTCTTCTGGATCAGTTGTATTTTAATATGAGATCTCAGAGATCTCATAAGCTTCCAGAGGAACAGGAGAAGGAGTCACTGGAAGGAGACTTTTTTCAATTCGAATTGACTGTGTAGAAGATTTTGCTTCTTCTTCATATTGAACAACTTCATCAGAGAGAGTAGAGGACAAGACTTTTGAATAAAGAAATATTGTGGTGTTGGGTGTGCTCTCCAAAGTGCTATAACGATCCTCATTGTGCTTGCCAAAGGATCTGTCCAATTTTGTCCAGAGATCCTTTGGGTATTCAGTAGAAGCAATAAGGTAGCACAATCTTGGAGAAAGG
Source organism: Pseudotsuga menziesii (assembly GCA_001517045.1). Lineage (NCBI taxonomy): Eukaryota > Viridiplantae > Streptophyta > Pinopsida > Pinales > Pinaceae > Pseudotsuga > Pseudotsuga menziesii. The sequence continues at coordinate 762,729 of LPNX011088260.1, forward strand.
GCCAAACATATTGTTCCAAAATCTCTATCACCATCATTTAGCCAGTCATTCTCATTATCATAAGACTCTTTACCAATTCCAATAGAAACCTCATAGAGATATTGTCTCTTTAGAGATGAAATCATCTTCAACTTCCATTCTGAATATCTTCTGGATGGTGTAAGAAGAGGAACTGATAATTTCGAATCCATCTGAAGTTGTAACTGCAATTACACCAAAAAAACCAAATTAAGGTTGAACAACCTGCACTTTTGGAGTTTGCTTAACACCTGGATTAGTCAATCAAGCAATCTTGATCAACAAGGTTGGGATTCCAGGAATTATGTGGTAAACTCTTCGCTTCTGGTGCAGAGCTAGATTGTTTTTGAGTTTTTTTGCTCAAATTGCTTTGATCCGGCATGAAATTTGTAGAAGAAGAATTTCCTTGTCCCATCGAGGCTCTGATACAATATAAAAATTGAGCTCACGAGATTCTATGAATCACGACAAAACTCACAAATAGATATCACAAGCAATTTACTCCGTATTGACATGAGACAGTGCAAAAAATAGATTGCAGCTATATAATGCTTTCATTAATAAAAAAAGTAAATGGATAAAATCTAGATGATGTTTACAATGTATTACATTGGTATTAAAAACCAGAAAATTCGAATATATGAGAGGAAATTCGAATTGATTAAATCAGTCTAACTGTATGGATAACTGGACATGTCTAAATCACTATCAGAGCCTAACTAGTTAGCTCTAGTTGTCTAAATTAGTAGGTCAATCAGTTAGAATCAGTTAAACTAGTCTAACTGAATGTAACTGGATGCAACTGAATGTAATTGACTCATAAGTAGGCTTGACTAGTCACCAAATGAACTCAACTAAACTCAACTGAAGGAGGTTGGTGCCGACACTCCTAGTGGCTCCTAAATTGTAGGGATTGGTCTAGGAGGCCCATAAACTAATGCATGCAAGTGTAATCAGTGGCAGTTATCCTCAATCAGTGTTCCCCATACTCTAGTGACTGGTACATGTGGCCCCATTAGGCCAAGAGGACCCAATGGTACTAGTGACTCAATAATGACTAAGAAGACTCCTAAATTAGGCAGAATTGACCAAATTAGACAAGTGAGGATTAAAATCCTAATAGTACCCTCCTTCGAAAACTTTGTCCTCGAATCTTTGCAGTTAATGGCTTTACATGTGATGAAACCAAGTAATAATATTTCCTTATATTTTTTCTTTCTTGTTTCCATTGATGATGATCCATCCTTCCAAATTCAATTACTTTTTGTCGCAATTCTTGATGGTTGGTTGTTATATAATTTTGATTCTATGTGTTGTGATTGTTAGTTCTCCAATTTGTTGCAATTTTTGGTCTTCGATAATATTTTCTAGAATAATAGTTTTCTAATTCATTGTTCCATGAATATTGTTGAGTATTCCATCTTCTTCCTTGGTAGTGTCATTGTAGATCTTCGTCTTTGTTGAAAGCTTTCTTGGTAACAATGATGTTAACATGGTTTCACAATTGACGGTTTCTCTTACTTCTGCACATCCATATAATTAATCTTATTTTCAAAGATAATGGCATCCTCTACCATATGTGCTTGGTCTTTAATTTCTCTCACTTTTGAGATGATACCCTCATATTTGACATGTACATCTTCAAGCTAGAACTCAAACTCTTCAAGTAATTTCCAATGTCCTTCTAAAATCTTTTCTTCCTTCTCCTTTTGAAACAATAATGTAACACCATCCATAAATTTCTTATGTTCCTCTTCAATTCTGGATTGCATTTCTGATTTTATGTCATTTATGAATTTTAAATCTTTTTTACATTCTTGCAAAATTCCTCTTCGAGAATTTTGGTAGTGTCTTCCTCCAAGATCCTTTCATTTTCTTTATTTTTAAAATGCTTATTTTCTTCTTTTAATCTCTAGACCTCATCTAATACATTTTTATTATTGTTTTACAATCTACATATTTCATCATCCTTTTTTTTAAATTTTCCCTCATATCACCCTTTTCCCATTTGCCTTTCTCGTTCTTGTTCTTTTTCAAATTACCCTTTTCCCATTTTCCTTTCTCATTCTTGTTCTTTTTCAAATTATGAACTTCTTTTCTAAGTGATTCATCAAGCGAATGTGTCTTGGACAAACCCTCTCCTTTCTTCTTGAGTTAATATTTTTCTTCTTTCAATTCATTTTGAATTTTATTCATTTCTTTCAATTTTCAATTATTGTTCCATTTTCTTGAAAACATTTCTTCAAATTCTTCCCATTTGACATTTATTTTTATATTTTCATCAATAGTTGTCCACCACTCCAAATATTAATTATAAAATAGAACATTTACACACGAAGGAGTATTACAATTTTGGACAACTCTGGCATACAAAGGAGTATTATAATTTTGGACAACTCTTGCACACAAAGAGTATTACCATGCACCTTGAAAAACTCCTCTCCTTTCTTCAAATTATTCCCATTTAAAATTGAAAAACTCCTCTCCTTTCTTCAAATTATTCCATTTAAAATTGATTCTAATATTTTCCTCAATAGTTCTCCACCACTCCCAAGATTCAATATAAAATAGAACAATTTCACACAAAGGAATATTACCATTTTGAACAAATCATGCAGACAAGGGAGTTTTAACATTTGCACATAAAGGAGTATTACCATTTATCTTGGACAACTCCTCTCCTTTCTTCCTGTTCGACATTTAGTCTAATGTTTTCATCAATAGTTGTCCACCACTCCAAAGATTCATTATAAAGTATAACATTTGAACACAAAGGAGTATTACCATTTTGAAAAACTCCTACACACAAAGAAGTATTAACATTTTCACACAAATGAGTATTATCATGTACCTTGGGCAACTCCTCTATTTTTTTCAAATTCTTTCGGTCCAATATTTTCATCAATAGTTGTCCACCATTCCCAAGATTCATTATAAAATAGAACATTTGCATACAAAGAAGTTAGGAAAATTTTAAGGATTCATATTTTTATTAAAGTAATTCCCAGGAACATAGATCTGTTTAAGTTTTCATTTGAGATCTTTTAACATACATTTTTTTTTGGGGGGGGGCTGATCAGCATGTTTTGGCAGGGTTTCATAACTATGTTTTTCTTGTAAATGTTTCTATTTTTGTATAAACTAAAAGTTTAAAATGGACTGGATATATATCATACTAGTAAATCTTGTATGTGATTCTGAGTGTTTGAAATCATATGATTTCTGGGATATGTTTTCTTTAAAGAACAATTTCTGAATTGTTTTTGGAGAAATGTTTCATGATAGTTATAAAAAACATCTTAAAATTAGTACTCTAACTTTAAAACAGATTCAGATTATATTTTACATCAAGAATGAACAATTTCACTGCATATCCTGTTATTCTCTCAAAATTATTCTATCATTAACCCCCTTTACATTTGAACCTTTGACAGAAGAAAACACTGACATGAGAAAACACATGTTCTTAACCATTAGGTCAACTCAAGTTATATATCCTCGTAACAAGAGATCCTCATAGATCCTTTAATGTAAATAATGTAGATCCTCATAAGTCCTTTAATGTAAATAATGTGTTCCACGGTCACTACATCTCCCCTTCAAATCCCCAGAGAAAAACATAACTTCAATGGTTGGTCAGAGAACCTTTAATTTTGCAGCAAACTTCTTTATTAAAATTTGAAAAAAAAATAAAATTCCTATTTAAAAAAAATTATTATATTTTTTATTCCTTTCATTAATATAAAATGGCTATAATAGTTAGAAATATCATTTTGGATCACAATGAAACTATCATGCAAAAATTTCTACCCATTTTTATCATATTTCTTGCCCAAAAAAAATCCATTTACCATAAAATTAACTTGCTCTATCAAACGGGATTGCCATCAAAGATCGGAGGCTGTGGGCTGTTGGTGATCTGGACCAAGAGCCTAGTTCCTATATTTGGTGAGGAATATATTCAACGCAGACTAAGACATACAATCTAGAATAAATTGTATTCAACGCAGACTAAGACATACAATCTAGAATAAATTGTATTCAAATAAGCTCCAACCTTGTTACAAACTCCGTATTTTCCGGGTCTTCTTGACTTCGAAAAATATATAATCATTCTGGGGCATTTGAAAGAAAAACATATTTTCGTGAACAAACAATTCAATGCAGAAATATGGTGGCGGTGGAATTGCTATTAACATGTGGGTTCTGCATTATTATCCCTACCCAGTGTTGTGTAAGACCTACCTGGCAAGGACAAGATTACATAGTTGGTATCTGGATAATGGAATTCAATTCTCATTTGAAAAAGTCTTGTTGCTCTGAATGTTGGAAACTTGGTGCCAAGGATGAATTCAAGACATACAATAGGTACGAACAAGCTAAAAACAATCATTTTTATAGCTCACAACTATTTTTATCAAAGTAATGAAAATATTGTTGACCTAAATTGGTTTTGCATGTAGATAGTTGTCACGTTACCAGTCAATCAATGACCAAACTATTCTTTCCTTACTTGATATCCATAAGGTCGAAGGATCAAATCCCTTGGTAACAAGGACAAATGCAGCTGCTCATGGTGTTGACTGTTGGGGACTTTGGCCATAGTTTTCATATTGTGCATTGCATTGTATTGATAACATATGTTCTTAACCATTAGGCTCACTTAGATGCCCATATTTTTCTAAGGATTTATTTTTATTATTAATTTGATATGACCAATATCACTATCCAAACATAACTCTGTGTTTGTTAATCACTGTGAATGGGTCAAAGAGGTTTATATTAGTTTTAGGTTTGGACAAATTTTCAATCATTATAGTTCATTTTCTTGTGATTTTGAAGCACTAGTAGTTATCCACTAATGTTGGTCCCATGTCTTCCCAAGCTCATTATGCTTAAGTGATTGGAATAAGACATTCTTAACCTGGTAAGAAAACTTCTAGCCCAAGCGACTTGTATTCCATATTGTAGTTTATTGTATAGACTTTGCCTTGCTCAATGCCAAATGTTGCAACTACGGTGTTTATAATTATAGTTTCTAAATAGTCATAAATTGACTGGCCTCGTTGTCTTTAGGCACTCCACGGTCAAATATGTTTGAAAATACTACGATAAGAGGTAATGATCATAACTTACAATGGAAGGTGACAATGATAGTGTGACTAACATGACTTATGTGGTTGGTTGCAGATAATATATGTAGTATAGCTTTTATCCAAAATTGTTTTGATTAACCTTTTAGATATTTTAGATAATAAATTTGGCAAAGAATGGAATGCTAACATATGTATTTGGAGAAGCAAATAACTTGGTGTAACCTAGTATTATGGTTATGATATTAAGAGGAATACATTAATGATTACCAATTACCTATTCCAATTAAAATGCCCATTACTTGGTACACCAAGTATTATTATTATGATATTAAAGAAATGTAACAATGATTACCAATTACCTATTACAATTAGGATGGCCATTACTTAATGAATGATTTTGTATATATGAATATCTTGTCACTACATAAAGGACCTAGATTACACAATGTTTATATATTCTCTATAGTTATTGATTCGAAACATATACGTTTTAGATCTTACCCTTTCATGCTTGGAAATTCTTTTTCCATTTCTTTTCCAAATACGAGGACAAACAAAACATATGTTTTAGGATTAACTTTATTGGAGGCTTCGAATCTTTTTTTTTCCATTTTTCCCATAACTTTAACATTTTTAAAGTAAATAACATTTGAATATTTATTGTTTAATCTTATTAATTGATTGCAACAATGGAATGGAAACTGAGCATCTGGATTACAATTATGTTATTCTCCATATACTTCATATCGAGTCAAATCTTCATAAGGTGGAGTTGACCCGACCCTGTCGTGCTGAATATCAACGGATGCAGTTGTTTGTTACAGGAACATTTCATGTAGTAATTGCTCATTGCGCATTATGGTTTTACAATGCCGTGTATAATCTTTAAAACTCTTGCCTAATATAACCATATTCTTCAACTCTTGCCGTGTATATTATATTTTTTTGCAGTAAGGTGTTTCCAAAGGCTCTCGCAAAATCTTTTCCTCCTGGATTGGCATGGTTGGAGATAGCTGGGGAGATCAAGGGCCTTACAGCTATAAGAGTTGCAATGGGTAAAACCTCCACATAGGATTAGGCTTTTTAGGAATTGAGTCCTATCTGTTTGCGGTAAAAAGGATGGAATAATTTGGCATGACGTGAATAACAAAGCCAGGTCTGTAAGATTAAGAAATTAATCTTATTCCATTGTGTATGGATTGGAAACAATATTATTTAATAAGAAATTCTAATTTAAAAAAAAGTTTTATGATAATGTTAATGTTTATTTTAAAGTTATGGTGGTATTGACTTCTAAAGTCCATAAAGATGTATATATCTTATTTATCTTAATTTGATTTATAATCTTTACAAAGAAACACATAAATTAATATTTTCTCAACTTTAAAAATACAATTTAAAAAAATTAACATTTTAAAAAAAAAAAAATTATAAAACACTCCTACTTCTATGAATTGGTTTGTAGGGCCTCTGCAAGTTGACATATCTTGTTGGCTACCATGGTACCAAGTGGATTCCATGTCAGCTCTCATTACACACACATGTGAAGCTAGTCGCCTTTGGACTTTCAAGAACATTCTAGAGGGTCCAAAATTCTAACCCTAATACGGCTTTGAGGCATGCAAAATCCCTAAAAATAACCCTATGTGGCTATCAAGACATTGTTAAATATTGGGTCAATAGGAGAAGAAGGGGTTCCATTCTTTGGTATTATTGTATTGTTTCATAACTGAGCAAGATCTAGGGAGTTGATATTAAAGCATAACAGAGGAAGTAGGATATCATGTAGGAGGCATACCACCCACCATGTCACAGGTAACTCCATAAAGAGTACAACTTTCTTTGTATTTTCATTGCATATTGGAGAAGAAAAGGGCAAGGCATAGTCCTTGCGCAAGTTGGATTTTTCCCCATAGTAGGTTTTCCCAAGGTATATCTTGTGTTATTTGTGTGGATGTGTTATTTTTCCCTATCTATTTTCCTTTTAGTTTTAGTTATTTTATATTTTTGTGAGATTAAGTTTACAAAAATGAATCCTGAATCTTCGAACACGGTGTAATTAAAAGTTTGGAGAAAGGTATACGATCTATTGTGATGAATTGTTTTGATGGAATATCCACGACAATTTACAAATCATTCTCATGGCACAAATAAGAAGATTAAAATACAATATGCAATTAGTTTTCATATTGTGCAACAGAGGGATTAACATCACTAATTGTTGGCATCAATTCATTTTTTTCGTCGATATCACATAACCATTTAACCCAACAAAAGAATGCATACATATGATGTCTTTCTGTAATAAAACTCTTTGTCGCCTTTCTTTTTTTCTTTTTTATTATTTTTTGTCGCAAATCACACAACCATTTCAAATAAAATATAAAATATATTATTTGATGATTTGGTATTTGAATTTATTGCATATTATGTTAATTTCTTCTTCTTCTTCTTTGTTTTGGTCTATAACCTAGTAGGATTCCAAATAGTAGATGTTGGTGTGACATGACATGGGTCAAAGGATACGTAATATGGATAAGAAAGGTTGGTGGTCAAACTAGTAAGGAGATAAAATTGTGAAGTGTTTTAGGAGGTTAATGTTTTGTTAGGGGCCATGGGGTTAGGGTTATATTGTGTAAGAGGATATAGGAGTTAGCATGTCTGGGGGTATAGTATCTCATAGACATAATGGGTAAGGGTTAAAATGTGTGACTAGTATTTATTGGGTTCTATTATATTTTCATTTAAGAGGTAAAATGTGTAAGGGGTTTATTTTGTTTGATTCCATAATTGGTAGGGGTCTAAGTATGTGTAAGGGCATATTGGTTATCAGGTTAAAGTGTTTTAATGGGGTGATTACCAGTTAATGGTCATAGGGGATAGGTAATATAATAGGTAAAGGGATAGTGCGTATAGAGTTGTAATGTGTCTAAAGACTTACAAGGAATTGGCTTAAGGGCACACTTGGGATCAATTTTTATTACAGTGTATCCATGGGATTAATGGGCATGGATCGAGGGAGGTATGTGGGTTAAGGTTTCATTGTAGTCATGAGACAATGCTTGTTTTAGATTGTATTAGCAAGGGTAAAAAGTTGTTTTCTCAAAGACGATTGTCATATTAAGATTCATAAGAGTTATGGGTAATTAAGTAAAGATAGATTGTGTGCTCTCCAAATCTCAATGATACGTGCAACAAAATTTGGAAAATTAAATTTAATAAAAATAGTAAGGGATATTGAATCACATAACACATGTCATAAACCACATTGAAATAAAACATATCCATTTAGTACACTACATTAAATCTTCAAAGTACACATAATTAAATCCCATGATGCCAATATCCATAAAATAAAAAAATAAACATGAGGTTAAATGTATAATGATACCCAAAAAAAATAATTGGAAAGGAGTCTAAATCAATCCATTAAAACCTTACTCGCCATCAAGAAGGATTCCTTCTAAAATGGCATCACCTCAACCTTACAATATGTTTATTAAATGTTAAAAATTAACATTGTTCCATAACATACTAAAGTTGACATACATTAAGCTCATAAAATTCAAATTCAAACTTTGAAATATATTGAATAATTATGTCAAGGAGACCCACCATAAGATACATGTCCTCCTTGTATGAGGTATGCACTTCTTAAAAACTCTGTCAAATCAAGCCTCAAAGGATCCCTAGTTCAATCACCATATAGCAATTTATCATTTCTACTTATTCTTTCATCTCAAAGGGTCCCTAATTCAACCACTATATAAAAAAAATTCATTTCTACTTATTCTTGCATAATTTTAAATGTTGCAATGAAGATGTATTCTCTAAATTAATAGATTGCATGTGTCTACATGTTGATCCTATTTAAGAGACTTACATTTTATGGAGGATTCCTTTATTCCTTTATTCTATTATTATTATTACTATTCTAAGGCTATACCCCTAATTTAGACTGCGTTGTTAATAAGAAGGAGAATGTACAATTTCCTATGGGATGGCAGTCTGGAGAGGTTGAAGTATCCTTTAGTTGCTTGGGAGAAAATGCGGCACTTCCAAAGAATTTAGGTGGATGGTGATTGAAAAGTTTGAGATGGTTCAATATGGCCTTGTGTGCAAAAACTATGTGGCATGCCCTTTTCATTGATTATGGAAAAAGGTTATTTGTTCAAAATATATCAGGTCATGCTCCTTACACCAATGGAGGAGAGAAACAAATTTGAAGATGCAAAGAGCCTCTTTCATTTGGAAAAGATTCCTAAAGTTATTTCCTATACTTAGCAGTCATCTCAGCTGGAAAGTGGGCAGAGGAATTCAAATTTTTGTTGGCATTGATCCTATATCTAGCGTTTCTGGGAAAGATAGACTTTCTAACCCACTCATCTCGAAAATTCATAAAAGGAATATTTGGGTTATTTCTCAAATAAAGAACCGTGAGTTTTTAAATGATGGTTATTGGCTCATGGCGAGGTAGTTATATCTCCCTGTATAGGTTTTTGATGAATGGAATAGTTTCATTTTTTCTCTTCCCCATGCAAGGGTCCTTTTTGAAGATCTAGGAGACAATATTGTTTGGGAACCAAATTTAAAGACTAGGGAAGTTTATGCAAAACTTCCGTATAATGTCATTGTTGAGAATGGTAATGAGGTTTCTTCAAAATGGTGGAATATTTTCTTATGGAAGATCCATACTCCTTTAAAAAGAAAATGTTTCTATTGGATGGAATTGAATGACATAGTTCTTGTTTGGGAAAATATAAAAGCATGTGGCTTTTTGGACCTAGTTTTTGTTATCTCTACAGAGAGGATTTGGAATCAGTATCACATATATTTTATCAGTGCTCTTTCTTTAGTTTAGTTTGGTTGGAGGTGTGCAATTTGGTTAAAATTTATTTTTCTTGGAAAGAAAATTGTTTAGATGATAGTCTTTTCAGATGGTTTCATAGAAAGGAAAAGTTTAAAGATCTTCCAATTTTTATATTCTAGGATATTTGGAAGATGTGTAATAGGTGTATTTTTCAAGATCTTGAGCCTTCTATGTCTATTATGGTTTCAAATATTTTTGCAGCTATTCATGAATGGAGGAAGGAAAATGTTGAAAATCCTAAGAATTTTTTTATTAGTCCTTCTTTCTCGGAAGATATTCCCAACAGTTTCTTTAATGGAGCTAATTTGAATGATTGGTGTTGTATAGGTATGATCATATACTTGAAAAGGGATAATATTATCAAACTTCATAAGGGAATAGGAAAGGGGACTAATACCATGGATGAACTTCTCTCTCTTTGGGATTTGCTTTGGCTCACGAAGAAGAGAGGTCTTTTGGATTTGAATGTCTATGGTGACTCTAAAGCCATCATTGATTGGGAAAATGGTTTAAATTCATTGCAGTATTTGGTTTTATCTAGATCGATGAGGAGAGTTAGATCATTATCCCAACACTTTCAAGCTATATATTTTAGTCATATCTATCGATGTTTCAACATGGAGGATGATGCTTTATCAAAATCTTATGTCGAGGAAATGTATGAATACATTCGATATTTAGAATTTTTGGATGGCCTACTGATTGATTATGGGTCTTATGATATTTTTTGAAGGTTCTTTGGGTTTCTCTATATCAGTTAGATAGACATCTTGCTAGTTTTTTTTGTTGTTTTGATGGATGGTATTCATATGTAAGATCATTTGTAATAAGTATTTTGGTTTGGAATGTTGTTTTTTAGAAGGAAAAGATAGTTCATTTATTTAAGAGTGTTGTGTAGTTATTATATAGGTTTATATGATATGGACAACAAGGGAAGAAGGAAGGTTTATATGTAACTTTGATTCTATTTTTGAATAACAAGTCACATGTTTTTTTATTGAAACAAAGTTGTCACCACTATTTTGTATGGTCTTAAATATTAAGAGAAATGCAAAAGTTGTATCATTGGATCGAAAGTGGACTTGTTAACATATTGATCTAACATAGGAAACATCATTTCCTTTCATACTTTGACATCGTTATTTAAATTGCGTGTGTTCAGTATAATGGCTCACAAACCCCCAGCAGGGCTGCTACATCCACATGAATAAGTCATAGGGGGCCCACCCGAAGGGGCCTCACCCCATCTTCAGATTATGGATCTAACCCGATGGGGACATCAAGTGATTCCCTTATATAGCAATGTATACCACCCGGGGATTTGACCTCGAGACCTTCTACTCACAACTTACAACACTCAACCACTTGAGCTAACCCACCAAGATTATATATATATATATATATATATATATATATATATATATATATATATATATTCCATCGAAAGAGATCAACCCTTGATTAGTCAAGGGGCCATGGGCAAGCCCTATAATTGGATGTCGGGTCAACAGGACCCCACCCAATTGTTTTCACCAATATACAATCCTAGGCCTCCTAAATTGTCTTCTTATATTCCTTAGTCTAGGGAAAATTAATACTCTCATAGGGGTCTTTATCTCAATCATTTAATGCATTTCCTTTCAAGTGACTTAAAATTCACCTCATATAGTAGCTCCATCACAAAATATGTTGACTTGTTGTCAATCGAGTGTAGATTGTGTGGTTGGGAGGAATGTTGATACCCTCCCCACTAGGTTTCAAATCTCACTATGTGACATGTTACGTAGTCGAGGACTCCTTGATTCTTCGTGAATAACATGAACCTGCATTTTCCAAGTGAAAAAAAAGTATGTTGGTTTGCTACTTTGTTCATTATTTATGTGAAATTGGAGTTTAACATCATAGTCATTATTATTTTCTTAAAAAATTTTGGTGTGCATGGATTTTAAGAGTCTCAATTAAAAATAGCTCGCTTAAGTTTAATAAATACAAATTTATTTGTATCACAAAAATTATTATATAAGTATCTTGACTTGAAGAAGAGCGACACAAATCAATAAGGAAAAATTATTTTGTCTATAAGTTTTCTTGGTAGAGCAATAAAGAATGTAATATATTGTAAAATGGACATTGGGCTTTTTTTTGTCCCCTAGCATATTCTTGTGTAACTTTAAATGGATATTGTAAAATAATTATAATTTCTAGTTGCATTAGTTACACAAAATTTGGTGTGGTAATTATGGGTATAATGTATGAGAACAATATATAGTATATCAATTTAAATGAACCATGATATTTGGGGAAGAACTGAAAATGAATGATAAAGGGCATGCGTTAAAGGATGGAAAAAAGGTGCATTCTTTTTTCATAGATTTATTTGATGGATGTAGTCAAAATTCTTTATATGTGTGAACTATAAGATGGGAAGTCCATCTTGGTGGATGTGGTTTTGGGAGCACTTGCCAAGTTTTGACCCTCTTGCCACAAAATTTTGTGTCTTCTCTCTATGATTTCTTGTCCAAATCATTCTTGTTGACATTTAATGCTCAAGATTTATAAAAAGACTCACTCTATTCACAAGATTCCTATAGTCCTACCCTAACCCCCCTACTTTATCAGCGTACAAGGCAATAAGGCCCATTAGCCGTGGGTTAGTGGGTATTGTTTTATTGTAATAGGGCCTTCTCTATTTAATAAAGGCCCCTATGAGGTTGACCTTCTTTAATAGTGAGACCACACTTAGTTAGGTCTTTGGATATTAAAGCTCTATATATAGAGTAGTAAGATACGTGATGTGAGTCAAGAATTACCATTGCATTTGGAGCTTTTATCTTGGAGTTTTCCCACTTGAAGAGGAAAGTGAACATATCTATCTATTTTATTTATTATCTTTTTTTTAATTTATATGTTTAATTATATTACAAGTGGTATAATATCTCTTTCTTCGGATGGAAAGGAAGAATTTTCAATTCTAGGGTTTGGCTCTTTCAAACAAGTCAACTTGGAATTTCCACTCCAAATTTGTTTTACAACTTTCCTGGGTTTGAAATTTTTAGAGTATATCAAGGATATATGGAAGTAACTTGTATCACAATTTTAGCCTCTGATTCATAATAATTTTGGAGATATAATTATGCATGTTAGGTTTTTTTACTAATCTAAAGGTTTGGCTCCTTCAAACTAGACATCTTAGCATTTTCCCTCCAATTTTTTATTATTAAATTTCATGGTTTGAATGTTTTTGGTTATAGATAGGATATAAGGAAGTAGATTGGGCTAAAATTTAGGTTATGGATCTATAAATTCATAGATAATCCTCATGTAAGTTATGGTTTATGACTAGCCCAAACACAATCCCTAAACATGTGTTATGGGTAAAACTTTTATCTCTGAAGTTTTAAAGATAGAAAGTGATTTCCACTAGTTATATTGGAAAGAAGAAGGACGAAATTATTTATGGTAAAAAGTTTAAATTCAAACCTAAAAATTTGGATGAGTGGTAGATTGTACAATTTTTCTCTTTTTAAAAGGTCAAAATCATCAAGTTTTGGGAAAATTATCATATTTTTTCTTAGTTCTTTAGAATTCAATAAAACCTATGGAATTATAAAGTAGACATATAGGGATACTATGAAAAAAAGTTTAGGCTAAAAGGTGCAGAAATTTTAGGGTTACCAAATCTTCAAGGTGATCTTGTAGAACCATATTCAAATAAAGGTTTTACAATAAGTTGTGCTTATTTTAAAATTTTGGTCTCAAACCCTACCTTGAAATGTAAGTTATTTTCCATTGATTATGTAGAACTCTTTTTGGGGTTAGTGAGCTCAATTTTAAATTTTTTTAGAGTCAGGACAAACATTTTCAAATGACAAAAAGTTTTCTCATTCAATGAATAAACCTACACTTGGGAAAACATACAAGCATAATATACAAGTGGTACTTAATTCACATTGTTATGTTCCCTTATAACCTCTATTCGTACCCCTTTGAGTAGTAGCACATTAGACAATAGCTATATACAGAATTCCACTTCCATATACCCTAGGGTTTATTAAAGGTCCCCTAGGTATACCTAAAACCAACTTAGATAAATTGATATGGGGTCTTGTTTCTATAGTACATCAAGAACAACACTTGCATAGATCCTCTCTAGTACCCAGGTAGTTGAGTAGTATGTATTGTTGGAATATAATAAACCCACTTCATAAATTAAGATAAAATATTTAATCAATTTTGATTAATTTTCTACCCACTAGCCTAGATATTTGGCATCCCCTTGCACTACAAATTCAACACTTGCCATCTATACCCTAGGAATTATTTAATCCCTATTCTGGTTTTATCTTGACCACTTTATTGAATCCCATAATTAGTAACTGCACTTTCCTATAGATTCTTCCTTATCCTGATTTTATCCAGCTTTTATACGGATAAGGTAAAGCTAATCAACTAGGAAACTACTATATTTTCTTGCCAACCCATCCTCGATTTTCTCTCCATTTTCCAAGATTAGCATGTTTTTCCATCACTCTTCACAACTCACTCATGCTTTTTCTAATTCGTGAGGTCCTTGACTGAATTGGGAAGTGCTTTAGCCACCTATGGGGGTTTATCATATATAGTAAGTCTACCTTTATGAGCTTGATGAGTTGTCTCCAATACAACTTGATTTTACCTGTGAGGGATGCATTATTTATGTACACTATTATTCATCATTATTCAATGGAAGGATACCCTCCAATATTCATCTCTTCATTCATGCGATTCAGTCTCTATTCTTCTCTCTATTTTTCCTATGTATGCTTGTGAGAATAACCTTAGTAACAATATCTATTTCTAGGGCTTCTTCTTAGCATTTTTTCTCAAATAATTAGAGCTTCAATTTCTACATGATATCAAAGCACTCATACATGGTATCAAAGTGCAAGGTTTCTCAATTTCTACAGAGTTGAGGAGTGCATCTAGTCTCCTATCCCTCTCTGAAGAAGAGCTTAATCTAAGCTTACAAGATTTTCTCCTAGTTTTGTTTCTTGCAGGTTGCAGAGAGTTTCATCTTCAGCACATCAACTCAGCAGTATGACTCCCTATTCAAGTATGATCATGAATCCCTTCAATTATCACGAAGAGAAATCCAAAATTGGCATTCTATTGCACAGTAGCGGACTATACAAAGTTACTCTAGCTTTGGAGAATGAGCCCAATGCTGTGATTGAGAAAGCTAAGTGGAATAATAGGTTGCATGAAGCCCATGGATTGATTTGTATCTCTATTTATCCTGATATACTCTTTCATCTGGATGGTTTGACCACTCCAAACCAATTATGGACCAAACTTGAGTCTGTATTTGGAGTTCAAGATGAGTTAAGAGCGCATCAGTTGGAGATTGCGTTATTCTCAATGAGTCCAAGAAGTTTCGATTCTATTGAGGGTTTCTTCACCAAATTCAAGTGACTTGTTATAATTCTAAAAAATTATGGGATTGAGAATAAATATGATCAATTCATCCTTTCCATTCTTTCTAAATTGGGTCCTAAATACTCAGTTTTTGTGTCTACTTTTCATGCTACTAGGCTTGATGTTTCTAAATGGAAAATACCTTCTTTGTGTACTTTCTTTGATTCACTAACAAAGGAGAAACATAAATTGATCTATATGGGTGATATTAAATATTCAAGGGAAAGGATCATGCTCTCATGGTTCAAGGAAGAAAGAATACCAAATCCAAAGAAAAGAAAATTGTGAAAGAGAAGAAACCAAAGTCAGAGATTGAAGATGAAAGTTTGAAGACTACTGATGAAGATTCAATGAAGAAGGTTAAGAAGAAATGGAGCACATCCAAGTGTTCTTATTGTAGAAAGGTATTTAATCCAGAGAATAAATTATTCAAGAATAATATGGACATCATGTCTCGGCTTCTTGAGAAACACAACATCAAATTTACAAATGAGCTAGAGAAGCATGTTGATTTCTCATAACAATGTCATAGTGCGTAGTTCCAAAGTGATATAACCTATTCCTTGAGTTCCAGAGTAAAATATTGTTCTCATGTCTCTGATATAGATTCATATTCTGATATATAAGAATTGAAAATATCATATCCTTTCTTTGATAATCCACCTATCAATCTCCTAGATTCATCTCTCAGTAATTGTGATTTTACACTAGATACTGACTTGTCTTTAAGAAACTCTTCCTCACTCAATAATTCTGATTTAGAAGCACATTTTCAGGCTGATATACATGTCATGACATAATTCATACCACCACCCATAAAATCTACCATACTTCCAAATAACCCTAAGACTATAAAAATCCCAAGTTCACTAGTTGATTCCTCATTGGTCTCTTATGCAGTGTTACTTATACTACATGGTTTGAAGTCTTGCTTATCTTTCACTGGTTGGTTATCCATGCCCTTAGTCATATTTGGATTGATATTATACATGTCTTTTTTCTGTTCTAAAAACTTATGATTCATATCTCAATTCCATTTATCATTCATATTTTTACACTTATTAGTTTTCCCCAGTTGCTCATAGTTTTGCTAGTCTAGCCGTATATCCTCATGGAGTCATTGAATCCTTTTCTTTTACTGTCCCATATGGTAATGTTTCTGATATATCATAGTTTTATAATCCTCATGTCATCTCTAGGAAGGTGCTACATGATATTGGAAGAATGACATGTGTTTCACATCACAATTTTGCATCTATTCAAGGAATTGAGTGTGTAAATTTCTTAATTTTTGTACTCTTTGGGAAGGAGTATGCATAGATACATTTTCTGTTTCATATTTTGTTTGCATATCAGAGTTTTTTAGAAGCAAAAAACATTCATATAATTCTCCTACATCATTGGTTTATGAGATACTAGGAGTCTCTCCACTTCTTTCTTGCAGATTCAACACTGGCACATGATCACAGAGTTCATGATTTCTTCATCAAGTATTTCACCAAGAAGAAACTCATTCAAGTGAAGCTAAATAAATAATGAAGACATGTTATTTCAAATTTTTTTCCTTGTCCTTTCTCGAGGAAGGATTTTACCCATGTGGTTTTGCCTCTTTCCTCAATTTTCTGGAGATGAATAATTCTAAAGGGTGACCATAGCCTTGTTGTTGGGACCTATATACACCTACATATCATCATAAAGTCGGACTTAAAGGGGGGTGTGGGAATATAATAAACCCACTTCATAACTTAGGTTAAAATATTTAATCAATTTTGATTAATTTTCTACCCACTAGCCTAAATAGTTGGCATCCACTTGTAATACAAAGTCAACGCTTGCCATCTATACCCCATGAATGATTTAATCCTAATTCTGGGTTGATCTTGACCATTTTATTGACTCCCAGAATTAGTA
This sequence comes from Pseudotsuga menziesii, assembly GCA_001517045.1. Taxonomy (NCBI): domain Eukaryota; kingdom Viridiplantae; phylum Streptophyta; class Pinopsida; order Pinales; family Pinaceae; genus Pseudotsuga; species Pseudotsuga menziesii. The sequence continues at coordinate 780,078 of LPNX011088260.1, forward strand.
ACTACGCTTTCTTGCAGATTCTACCTTATTATGATTTTATCCAACTTTTCTGTGAATAAGGTAAATCTAGTCAACTAGGAAACTACTATCTTTTGTTTCGAACCCATCCTCCATGGTTTTCTCTCCATTTTCCAGGATTAGCATGCTTTTCCATTACTCTTAACAACTCACTCATTATTTTTCTAATTTGTGAGGTCCTTGACTGATTTGGGAAGTGCTTTAGCCACCTATGAGGTTTTATCATATTTAGTAAGTATACATTTTTTATCTTGATGAGTTGTCTCTAATACAACTCGATTTTACCTATGTGGGATGTACTATTTATGTACACTATTATTCATCATTATTCAATGGAAGGATACACTCCAATATTCATCTCTTAATTCATGTGATTTAGTCTCTATTCTTCTCTCTATTTTTCATGTGTATGCTTATGAGAATTATCTTAGTAGCAAGATCTATTCCCAGTGCTTCTTCTTAGCATTTTTGCTCATAGCATTGGAGCTGCTATTTATACACATACAATGAAACAATTAAGACTTATTAGTTAATTCCTTGAGATATTGGTCTAACTACTACTATTGTATCCTGCACATATATTAAATATATATAACACCTGGCATTCCCTTATCCTTAGGACCTGGCGGATACCATGTGTTATAGCTGATTTTACCACACTTGGTAGATCATGTTTTTATGGCCTTCCCTGTCCCTATGTAGACTCTTTGGACCTCCTTTTATAAAAATAAACTTTGATGCTCCATTAAATACATTTAAAAAGTAATTTTTATTGGTATACATGGGTCACCAGCTTACAAACCACGTGTACATGCAACTTGCTTCACTTTGACCCACGTACATCGGGAAATACTCTCAAAAATAAAAATATTTGGAGTTTTCCTCATTGAGTCACAAATAACTTGACCATTGGCCTTCCATATGCCTGGAAACGCTCGGACTCGACCCTTCACCTCCTATTGAAGGGTTATATATTGAGCTACTTGGATGCATTAGAGGAGGAGAACACGTGAGAGCAAAGAAACTATAGTGGATTTGTGCCCCATTATTGCATACTTGAGTCTGCATCCCTTTGTCCTTTGAGAAACCATTCATGTTCTTCTCAAGATTTCCGTTGTCTTGTGAGCTTGCCATTGATATGGAGAATTGGAGTGGTGGAGGCCCAGGTGGAGGAATTGGTTTATTGATTAGACGAGGTGCTGAGAGAGTTTGTCACTTATATATATGTTTACAATTAATAGAAACATCCATTTCTCGTCCATCGCATTTGTGTAACTATAAATATTTGTATCCATGGATGTAGTTGCTTCGATTATATATGTATGGATTTATATATGCTAGAGTAGGTCTATCACTTAATATATATAATGCTTGTATATTTTGTTGGTGTTGAGAATGGAATGTAGGTGCAAGTTTTATTGAAATATCAATGAGGATCGACTACGAATGTCCAAAATAAGGTGTTCTCCTCATCCCTTAGTGTTAGCCTTGTTTATCTCTATTGCATATGGAAATGGATTGATTTATGGTGTCATATTTTCTTTTGTGGTCCACCCCAAGCCATAGGAAGTTTTCTCCATAACAGAATTAGTGACTCCACTGGGGACTTTTCTTTTTGTTGGGGTTTGGGTGCACAATGTGCTGTTAGATTTTTATCATTTAAGCAATATGATCTTAGGATATTATCCGAGAGAATAACATGCAAATCAATCAATCACAAGAGACAATAGACACAAAGATTTTCCTTAGGGAAACCATAAAGGATAAAACCCCACAAATTCATCAAAGATAGAATGAGCACCAATGGAAACAATAAAACCCAAATACAATAAGATGATCTCCAACAGTTGTTCTCTCTCTCACTTGAGCAAGATTCTTCTCTCTCACCTATGCGCTATATCTAGGTGAGTGTGTGTATCAAATAGAGAGTCTCACTCTCTATTTATACTAGTTTCCGACTTGACAATTACTTACTAGGGTTGACTTCTCTAGGAGAGTCTAATAACCCTAGTACCCCACAACTATGGGGACTTTTCCCCCCGATCAACAAGGAGGGTTAACCTCTATGACTTTACATGACTTTATTACATTAATGATTCTCCATATAGGAACATCGAGGACCAATTAAATACAATATATGAAATATACAAGTGAATACATTCTGAAGTTACAAATACATCAACACTCCCTCTTAACTAGGAATGTATTCTCTTCACATAAATCATCAGCACAAGTCTTCTTATCTGGATCATCATCAAAGCTGGATCATCACTGGATCATTATCAAAGTTGGTTCATCACTGGATCATCATTAAACCTGGATCATCATCAAAGTTGGATCATCACTAGATCATCATCATCATCACTGCTTCTGCTATCTCGATCAAGTGGTGCTATCTCTCAATTCTTCTCGCCACGAGAAGTTCTACAGAGCCAACCCTTTTTCATGTTGGTTGTAGGCCTGAACTCCATGTAGGTCTTCATCAAAAGAGCCATCCATTTTTCATGCTGGATGTACCTCTACAGAGCCGGTCCTTTTTCATACTAGATGTACCTCTACAGAGCCAGCCCTTTTTCATACTGGATGTAGGTCTCTACAGAGCTAGTCCTTTTTCATACTGGATGTAGGACACTATATAGCCAACCCTTTTTCATGCTAGATTTACATCTACAAATCCATCCAATTTTCATGTTGGATGTGGGTCTCTACAGAACCAGTCCTTTTTCATACTGGATGTAGGCCATTATAGAGCCATCCCTTTTTCATGTTGGATGTACTTCTAGAGAGCCATCCCCTTTTCATGCTAGATGTACGTCTCTACAGAACTAGTCCTTTTTCATACTGGATGTAGTCCATTACAGAGCCAGCCTTTTTTCATGTTGGATGTACTTCTACAGATCCAACCCTTTTTCATGGTGGATGTAGGTCTCTGCAGAGCCAGTTCTTTTTCATATTGGATGTAGGCCATGCCCTCTGCAGGGTCTTCCGCTACAAAGCCAGTCCTTTTTCATACTAGATGTAGATCTCAACATTTATATTTGACCATGGGAGGAACCAATCATACCACCATGTCAGAAAGGCACAGCACTTATATCTGACCATGGGAGGAACCAATCTTACCACCATGTCAAAAAGGCTCAACACTTACATCTTACCATGGTAGGAACCAATCTTGCCACCATGTCAAAAATGGTCAGCACTTACATCTGACCATGGGAGGCCCAACCTGCCACCATGTTAGAAAGGCCCAACACTTACATCTGACCATGAGGAGGAACCAATCCTGCCATCATGTCAAAAAGGCCCAGCACTTACATCTAACCATGAGAGGAACCAATCCTACCATCATGTCAGAAAGGCCCTGCACTTACATCTGGCCATGGGAGGCTCGTCCTACCACCTTTTCAGAAAGGCACACAGACTCATCACTTCCCCTTGGAAGGAACCTCGCTCCGGAGAACACCAAGCTTCTCCCTGAAGTACTCAAAATTCACTCTGGCTAATGGCTTGGTCAACACATTAGCTATACGCTTGTCCATTGCAACATACTGGAGCTGTTACGGAGAGAAATTCCTATGGCTTGGGGTAGCACAACAGATAGCTTGAATCCAGAAATAAATCCTTTCCAATATGCAATAGAAATTAAATGTCTAACACTAAAGGATCAGACCTCGTACCTTATTCTAGACGGTTGAAGTAGATCCCCGTTGAGCTTTCCAA
>LPNX011088260.1:783982-800891 GCA_001517045.1 Pseudotsuga menziesii
CAAACCGAAGAAACTGAATCCCCCACTTGGGCCTCCACCACTTCAATCCTCCATCTCTAGATAGCAAGCTCACAAGCAAAAGGTAAGCTTGGGAAGAACAAAAAAGTGCTCCAAGGGACAAAGGGATGCAGACTCAAGCATAAGTTTCGACAACAATGGACTATAGTTTCTTTGCTCTCAATTCTCTCTTATTCCTTCAATGTACCAAGGGGTTCCTTATATAGCTTTTCAAAGGGGTAATGAAAGGTCGAATCTGAGTGACCTCAAGGCATAGGGAAGCCCAAGAGTCAAATGAGTCAGATCCATGTCAACGAAAACTCCAAAATGATTTGGATTTTGCACACATCCCAATGTACGCAATTTTAGTGGTCAAACCCGCGTATATACGCGCTTAAAAGTTTAAAAGTTGTGTGTATCATTTTTCACATGTTTTTAGGGATGGTCAAGGAAACATCAAAGGACAAAAAATGGTCCATGGGGTCTACGGAGTCTGCAGTGGGACAGGGGAAGGCCATACAAAGTGTGACTCACCTGGAGTGGTGAAATCAGCTATAACAAATGCCCCATAATGTGTGAGGTCAGAGGGGTCATACGATGGCCGAAATACATTATAAGTCCATCCCAGAAGTAGAGTGATGAAGGATCCCAAATGGAATACTAGCCACCCATTCAGCATAGTAAAATAATACAACTCTGCACATAACTGCAAATACATATAGCAATCCTAGATACATAAGAGTACAATGGCCATGAATAGGCATGATACAAGATATCACATAAGTGGTCATCGCCACGTACAATATACGTAGATCAGAATCTCCATGATGAAGATATACAAAGGACCATGATCTCCATAATGGTTGAAGATATATAACAGATCAAGATCTCCATAGTGGCTGGAAATATCTGACATATACTGGAATCAAGTCATGAGAGCTGAAATCTCATGAACACTGGCACAATCAAGGAGGTAGCATATAAGAGATGCCACCAATCTGGAAAGTATTCTACACAAACCGCTACAAGTACATGTCCTACTATGTGAATAGAGGTGTTGAGGTCGAACATAGTAGTCCATCGTCTGATTACCGGTCATTAATGTATACCGTTAATAGACGTGAGATCACCCACCGATAATGAAAATGGGAATCAAGGTACTAGAGTGCAAACTAACAAGTGTGAATAAATGTGTTGAGGTCAAACACTTGAGAGGATTCATCGATTAGGGGACATTGATGTATTGCCAAAAAATGTCGATGGCGAGAGAACCTACCATTGATGACTGCAAGTCTCAAGGCACTCAAAACGACTCTAGATTCCAATCCCAGAATAAATGATCTGAAGTCGATGGGATGAAATCCGCTGGAAGGAGGGAATTAAGGCATCCCTCATCATCCAACACAAGGTACTCAGCAAAGATGTATAATGTGGAAGGACTCGATCATAAGGTGCACGAACCAGTAACTGTACCGGGAATGGCCGACATGCAAAGTCAAGAGAAATGAGGAATGGCTGAATCAGGATTCAACTTCATTCGAACAAGAGCATAACGACGTATGGTGACTGAATACAGGCAGCACAGACTCGATATACAAACTGAGACATCTCTGTGACACAGGAGGCATCGACAAAGGCTCCATAGGGACTGGAAGCTTAGCCAGTCAGTGGAGATAAACTCAGATAAACGAGTACAACTCATAAATTCAAACTATAACCCAACCAATGGATGTGATATACAGTGCTCTGTTCGAAGGTGACACAACTCGACAGCTGCCACAGATAACATCTTTCCTTGTCTGGCTTTTTGGTTTTTTGAATTTTTTTTTTGGACTTTTTCAGTTATTTAAAAAGCTTGAAAAAGAATAAAATGGATTTATAGTTACAAACTAGGAGGAGACGAGTGTCATAAGGGAAAACAAACTAGTTCCAAGCAGTGGAACATAATTATGCTCAATGCAAGGATGCATGTGTAGGATATCGACACTCGAGGGAAAATACCCTCTCGGTAAAAAGGGAAACAAGCTGCGAAGGATATAAAAAATGGCTCTACATGGCTAGACATGAGACAAGCTCGGGCTATATGGCTGAAACGCAATGTCAAGGGAGCCGGCATAAAGCTCAATAAGGCAGGCAAAGCTCATGATAATGTATTCACAACTTGACATGAGGGAGTCCTGAGGGAAATAGGCTAGCAAAAGATCAAGAAGAGTATGAGGCTCTTGCAAAATGTCATGGCAGTACTATACAATGGACTTCCACACCCTAAAAGAGAAAACGTCAGCATGGGAACCAAATGCAAATAAGGCGCTAACTAGCGTACCCATGTAAGGTGAAGCTCTACCACTCATATCATGCCACTTCTAAAACAGCAAGAAGGTTCCGTGACATAACAGAGTGGGTTTGTGCCTAAGGTCATGATGAGATGGTCATAAGGTTATGCAAAATGCAGATGGTGATGAAACCTAACCTATATGCCAGTTTAGATGTGATACCTGAGATCGGCACGAACGGGTCAATCCAATGGCTGAAACGACACTAAAAAAGGTCCTCTACATCATGAATTAAGTAAAAAACGGTCCAAAATGGTTAGAAAATGTCGAAACTATAGGAAAGGGGGTAAAAATTTTCAAATATTTGAAAATTTTCTATAAATAGTAAACAATTCAAAATATTATAAAACATTTGAAACTTTTACCCATTTGAGCTCTAATTTTCAATAGCGAATTCCAAGAGATCCAGCCCGCAAAATCCACTACCGTTTCTTCCAGGTATTTACCCATGCTCTTCTCTTTCATTTTGATGCAATTTTTATGAAATTCCATGGTCAATTAATCTTTCTAGGCCACCCTAAAATGGGCGCTGCGGCCCACATGCAAATCGAGGTTTTTTCCACGTATAGGGCTGGATATACGCGAAAAATGCCCTCAAACACGCGTACATACATGGGTGTTTTGAAAACAGGCGTAGGAGGCCGCACATAAGGTTTTTTCAATAATCTAATGGGAAAAATTGCAATTTGTTGTGCAGGATGGTCCTAGAGTGGAGAGAGCGTGAACATGGTGAGGTAGAGGAAGCAATAAGGGCCGATCTAATGGCTCAACAAGCTCTATGTGCATGCGGACTCTATAAGTTTTGGTGTCTCGGTGGTTTGAGGGCCAAACCAAGACTATTACAAATGCTGATGGATTATTGGGATCCAGACTCAGAGTCCTTCCATATAGATGGGATGTCCCTCACCATAGAGGTGGAGGACATATACTTCATTATTGGGATTTCTAGATGAGGGGAAGTGGTGAACCTTCCTTCTTGTGGTGGGCCAGGAGGTGGCCTAACTATCAATGAGTACATTACGGTGTACTGCTATCCAGACATAGAGAAGGTGGGGAGTCAGGTCCCTACCAACACTATATAGGTGCTGGGCCTAAAGGCCATACTATTGACATTGGGTAGGATAGCAGGCTTGGCATCACTCCACCAGGCCTCGCGGCCTCTAATGTTCTATGCAGTGGAGTGCATGAGACCCACGATTTATGACTGGAGCACTACACTACTGAGCAACATGAAACATCATCTCAATGAGTGTAAGGCAGGTAGAGTGCGTAACTTCAGGTTCAGCAGTATTTTGAGCACGTTTTTCTTCGAGCGTGTTCCAGGATTGAGCCCCAAAGTGGACGTTCCTCTTCACGGGGTTCAAGATCCGTCCCAATGGCGTTGGGCAGATGTTATGCATAGACTGGGGGGTGGTAGGGTGGCCAACCCATATCCAGCTAACTTCTTTCCATGGTGGCAATGACAGATAGTTTCCATCGATGACTACCCCTATGCAGGGATAGATTTTCGGGGGGACCCGGACATGCCGCTACCACCAGGATTAGCATATGGCAATATAGGTGACGAATCTCGACCCTCTCTTTTTAAATTTTGAGTTATTTAATTTTTTTGTGTTTTCTTGATTATATGGAATCAAAAAGACATATTTTTGCGTGATAATACATAGTGACATCTACCATTTGTGTGCATATGTGGGACCATGGTGGCCAGAGGGGAAGAGGAGATGACATCATGGGTGTGGATGCGGAGCGAACGCTCCAGATCATTCATACCAATTTTGTGAGACTGACACATAGGGTTCCCATGGCGCAAGTCGAGGACTTTCCTAAGGCTATGCAACGACAGGTGGTGGGTGTACCACGCGCATGGGTGCGATTATTCCGACAACTAGCTAGAGCCGTAGTGACCTTCCATGATCACAACCCTCCTCCTACTCCACAGGATTAGACACCTGGGGGTGTATACATTTTGTACTACCGTGTATTATATGTTGGTGGCTCGAAAGCCCCAATTTTGAATCATGACACATTTTGAATGTATTATCACAATTTGAATGTATATAAAAAGTTTTATGGTGATCGGTTTATTTATTTACATGTGTAAAAATGGTGCTTGTGATTAATTTATTGTGAATGAAACAAATGCCAATCTAACACGTAGTTAGCATATGAGTTAGCAACTTGATTATTATTTCTTGGAATATGTATATATGTTATATTGTCAAATTGTCGTTCTAACAATCTCACATGTAAGAATCTTCTCAATAACATCGGATCTCTAACATGGTACAAACCATTGAGCTGTGACACTACTAACTTGAAATCAAGATGTACCTCAAGAGAGAGAATGCCATGTGAAATGGAATCCTGTGGAAGCTCGATAACAGCACTGTATTCATCAACATTGTTGGAAGATGGCCGTAGACATACGCCTCCTGAATACAGTACCTGACCCATAGGAGTATAAATTACCCAAGCAGCAGAGGTTGAGTGTTGATTGTGATGGCTTGCACCATCCGCGAATCCTATGTAGGTGGAAGATTCCATTGACATATTCCAAAAGAAACAAAAACTAATCACAAACCCGATCATGATAAGAAAAAGACCTAACTATGCAAAGCTGTACAATAATATACAATAAGTAGCCTTGGCTGAAGATCATGCATAGTATTTCTTGAGATAGAGCCCATTTCTAGGCTCTGCCAAGGTCGTTCCTTCGTAATCCACTAACTCATACGCACCCTTCTCTAACACACGCTTGACCACGTAAGGACCATGCCACATAGGATTAAATTTCCTTGCCCCCAAGGGTTCTTTTGGTTGATCCCACAAAAGGACCAAGTCTCCTTCACTAAACCTCCTTGGACAGACAGACTTATTGTACTGGGTCTTTACGCATCGTTTATTGACTTCTAGAGCCACCAAGGCATCCCAACGCTGCTCATCAAGTTCCTCAAGGTGAACCAAACGCTCCTCCAATGGTGAAGTGTCCGGTAAGAGTTCTATAGCTAGCTTCAAAGAAGGAATCTCGCATTCAACTAGAAATATCGACTCCACTCCATGTACAAGTTGATATGGAGAAAAACCAATGGCAGTCTTAACAGCGGTTCGATATGCCCACAAAGCAGGATATAACATGATGTGCCAATTGTTCTTGCTTTGTGCAATGGTTCGTTGGAGAATGGATTTGAGTGATTTATTCACTGCCTCTACCTGTCCATTCGCTTGAGGGTAGTAAGAAGAGGAATGCTCTTGCTTATACCCTAAATTCGATGCCAACTCTTCCATCATATGGTTCTGAAAGTGCGAACCATGGTCAATGACAAGCTCTTTCAGAATCCCAAACCGAGTAATAATTTGGTTGAATACAATGTGAGCGGCTGTCTCACCATCAGATTTTACTATAGGCATAGCCTCAGCCCATTTTGTGAAGTAATCAATAGCCACTATAATATGATGGTGTCCCCTAGCTGAAGCTAGGTTGCAATCCATAAAATCGAGCCCCCACTTAGTGAAGGGACAGCCGGTGATAATGGGATGCAACGGGGCAGGTTTTGAGCACATATTACGTGCAAACACCTAGCAAGGGTGCCACCTATTGACCGCATCAACACAATCCTTAAAGATCGACGGCCAGAAATAACCCGCTCTTAAATTATTTTGAGTTATAGAAAGCCCAGATAAATGACCACCACACGCCCCTCCGTGGCAATCATTCAACACTACCTCAGCCTCTTCATGAGTTAAACAACATCGTAAAATAGAATCTACCCCATGGCGGTACAAAGTGTTATCCACTATGAGGTAGTTCTTAGAGACGTGACATCATCATCATCGTTCATCTCGCGAGAGGTGAGTAGGAGTCTTCAATGTTTGTAAATATATTATGATATCCCCATACCATGGGTCTAACGTTGAGATTAAGAATATGTGTTCATCGACAAATGTATCTTCACAAACCAACTCCTCGACCTCGCTCGGGAAATCCAATATAAGCTCTGCAAAAATTAAAGACTTCTTCGATTTTGCCGAAACAAACTCGAGAACAAATTCTTGCAGAATGACAATCCATTTATTATATTTTCCCCCAATCATCCTTTGGGTGAGGATGAATTGAAACGGATTGACATGGGCTACAACCAAGGTCTGGCGAAGGAGAATATAATGTCTCAACCGTTGAACCGCATGTACGGTAGCTAAAGCAAGCTTCTCGACATGAGAATAACGAATCTCTGTGTCAATAAGGTTTCGGATCAAATAATATATGACATGCTCCTGGAGCTCCTCATCCTCTTGAACCAAAACCATACCAATCGTCTCTAATGACGCGGCCACATATATTGGAAAATCACGGCTATAGTCCAGGGGACTAATCACCGGGGCCGATGCTAGGGCTCGCTTGAGTGCATCGAAGGACTCCTGGGCTTGTTCATCCCAATAAAAGGGGGTGTCCTTCTTCAAGAGATGCATGAAGCCTCTAGTCAAATTGGCAAAGTTGACACCAAATCTTCGTAAGAATTTTGCCATGCCTTGCAAACACTGAAGATGATGAATATTCTTCGGGGGAGACAACTAAAGTATTGCCTCAACCTTCAAAGGGTGGACTCTTATACCCTCTTTAGAAATGATGAATCCTAACAAACTCCTTGACTTAACACAAAAGATGCACTTATGAGGATTTAATCTAACCGAATAGTGCCAGCATCTTTCGAATACAAATCTCAAGTGATAGGGATGACGCATTCTCATATGAGAATGAGCAGCAAGGTCATCCAAAAATACTTTTATAATTGACTTGATATCGTGAAAGATCAAGGTCATTTCCTGCTGAAATGTAGCTCTGGTGTTTTTAAGGCCGAAAGGCATTTTTCGATGTGCAAACGTTCCCCAAGGACAAATAAATGAAATCTTATGTTGGTCCTTAGGTTTAATCTGTATCTGATTATATATGGAAAAGTCGTCCATGAAGGAGAACACCTCGCTACCCACACACTCATCCAAAATCTGATCAATAAATGGTGTGGGGAAATTGTCCTTAGGACAAGCACGATTCAAATCGAGGAAATCAGTACATATGTGGATCCCTCCCTGCTTCTTATCCACCAAAACGGGGTTTGAAACCCACTCTGTCAAGGGAACAATATATATGAAACCGGCTTTCAACAGCTTCTCTATCTCTGCCTTAATCGCGGGTGCTTTCCTAGGATTCACCGCACGTAAACGTTGTCAAACAGGCTTAGCGTTGGGGTAAGTCTTAATCTCATGCTCGATAATACGAGGGTCAATACCTGGCATCTCATCGTAAGACCAAGCAAAAATATCACATAATTCCTTAAATAGCTCAGTGTATTCAAGAATCTCAGCATGGGAACATTCTTCCCCAATATAGACATTCTCTATCATGCCAGGATTGCGAGAGATGTTGATAGGAATTGTTGAAGATATGTTCGCCATGTTTCCATTAGCCATCAGACCAGGAGAGATTAATGGAACCATAGGACTACCAACTCTCTGACTAAGAACCACCCTAAAATCCTCACGCTCCAAGTGGTCAAGCTCTGGAAGAAAGTACGATCTATGATGGAGTTCCTCCCATGGTGGCTCAACTCCCAACATAGCCTCAATAATCGCTTCATCTGAAGGGAAAACCATATCAAGGCAGTTGTGTGTGTGAGAAGACTGTACTGCCCATGCTGGCAGCACATAAGGGTCCTCCTCCTCCATCCACAAAGATCAAGGACTAGGCTTTGTAACACACTTGAGATTAGCTTGATAAGCTATCATAGCTGCAGGCAACGGCACGTCTGTCACAACGGGCTCACTCGAAGTACTCGGTGTAGGAAGAATCCAAGGATCTTCCATATGACTCATGCAAAAAGACACTGATCTTGTAGATGTCGAAGCCTCATCGAAACTAGATCCTATCATAAGGATCAATGCAGGACAACTAAATCTTCCCATGAGGGATGGGTACATGCCTACACCCACATTCCCAGTTGTCGGCTGAGAGTGCTCAACGATCGGGATCGAAGCTCCCGAATATGCAGTAACAGACGGATTCTTGAATGTCGTTTGATCAATCGTTACGATCTTCCTGTTATGTGGAAAGCATACAACGTGGAATAGGGAAGAAGCAAAAACTTGCATACTGTACATCCAATTCCTACCCAGCAAGAGATTATAGTCAAGGGACGCATCAACCACCTCGACCTCTATCGCAATAGTCTTCCCTCCCAAACGGACTTGAAGGGAAGGAAGGATGCCGTGCAGCCTAAAAGATCTCCCATCAAACGCAGTTAACATGGTCGCTGATTTAGATAGCTCAGGGGAACCCAGACCCTTCCAATAGGATAAATACACCACATAAGCAGCAGTGCCTTCATCAATCACAGTGCGCTTGACGATCATATTAAGACATTCTACGTGAATCAAAAGAGACACATAGTAGGGAAAGCGAGGCTAAAGTCCTGCGGTTTCAAATTTGATCACAGATGAAGAATCATCATCATTCACACCAAGGGCAGAAAGCAATGCCTTCCTTTGCGAAGGAAAACTTTGAAGCACTTCCAATGCAGACATCGCACAAGGAGTGTGGCCCAAATCCTTAACAACTGAATAGTTTTGGGCGGCTCGGGCATTTGGATTATGCCCTGAACGCTTAAGGACTCCCTTAGGAATGAGAGGTGTAGTCTTAGGTTTATCCATAGGTTTCTCAATACGCAAAGGGGACCCTAGTGGATCAGGCTCTTTTCCTAGGCTGGGTTGTGACGAACCATAATCTTTCGCACGGGTCACAAATTTCACAGTTCGGACCATGTTAATGCACCCACGACCACTACTCTCCAGCGGATCTTGATCACCACTAGACTGGTCATGGGAATTCGAGTTCATATTTTGATTGTGAGGTAAAGGGTTAGTTAGCACAGCTGGGCCCTGTGCCAAGAATCTCGAAGCTTCCTCAATACGAGGGCACAAGTAAGTGAGGTGATCATCCTTACATAACTTGCAAGGAAACTTAACCTTACGTTTACCTTGCTTGTCCCCCCCAGCATTCTGGTCGTTCTTGTCATTACTATTAGCATTCTCATTCTTATTCCCACCCTTATGATTATTTTTACCCTTTTTTTTATTCCGTCCGGGCTGCTAGTTACCCTTCTGGTCCAATGATTGCACAGAAAGTACACTCATCGTTTTGGCGGGTTGAGACGAAGTTGTAGCTTGTCCCAAAGTAGATTGGTTGATTGACAATTGACTATCTTTTTTTGCAACTGAGTCCGCAGGTTTCGCACTTGCAAAACCCACAATGCCATCGGCATGTGGTCTAGGTTTGACTTTGGGGTCAAAACTGGAACGTGGAGCATTGGGAATAATCTCATATAACAAACTGGACTGAGCATAAATCAAGTCCAGTTCCTGTGCCCTAAAAATCACTTGTTCCTCATTTTGCACTCCGGATGTGGAAACATCCTTCGCTATATATGGAAATAATGACTTGAGGAACCACTCGAGGAGGAACTCCGGCGGTCTAAAGGCTTTAATTAACCTCTTTTGTCTACGCCACTCTTGAATATGATCAAAGATATGTGTGGATTTATCTTGCCAAAATGTCGACAAGATTTCAATACCAACGTCATAACGCACTGGTAGCTAGAAGTGATTAAGAAAAGTCATCACAAGGTCGTCGATCAAAGCAAAATCTCCCCTATGTAACTCTATATGCCATTTCGCGGCAGGCCCTGTAAGGGTGCGTTGAAATAGTCTCAAACAGATTGAGTCCTGATGTAAGGAATTCGAAGAGCACCATAGGTGAAACTTAGTAATTTGTTCACTCAGATCCTCTCCTGGTTTGCCCTCGAACTTAGGTATGTCTGAAGGAAGCTTGGTAGGGACAGCCAGCCAAGCCGGGTCGTGAGCTACAGGATCGTTTGTCAATCTCTACAAGTCAGGAAGATTGAGCGCCGCGAGGAAAGGGAGCCTAGGATGATGAGGTCGATGGAACACTCCCTGATTCATATAGGTCTGATTACCACCATGGCCTTGGCCATAGTGCCCTCCTCCCATATGGCCTATATAGGGTGGCGTGGAAGCACCATAGTGTGGTGGACCTTGACTAGTAGGAGATACAAAGCCGTAATTATGAGAGTAAGCAGGTTGTTACACCTACCCCCATAAGGTTAAGAACCCTATCCATACTATGTCCCATAATAGGGTCCATAAGTCATCACATGCAATGCCCCATGAGACACTCCGTAGTTAGGAAGATACTCTCCGGAAGTAGGAATATACATACCGGAAGTAGGGATATACACCCCAGAAGTAGTAACATGACCTCTAGAAGTATGAACATAACCTCCCTAAGCAACGGGCGGTATGTAAACCTGAGACACAATCGGTCTAGTAACCGCAGTATGGACCTGACTCGTAGCCATGTGCCGACTCGAAGGACCACGTGAATAAGGTGGAGGATGAACATTTGAAGAACTAGGGATAGAGGACAAAGGAATCCGAGTAATAATGTACGTGCTATTCCCTATCGCCACTCATCTCGGATCTAGTATCCTAATCGGATCACTAACCCTAGACCTAGGAGGGATATGTGATGTAACTTCCACCACCGGGATGGAAGGTGCAATGTGACTAGTGCTCCCAAACCTCTCCGCATGGTAAGGAATGAGAGTGCCCCCAGGCATAGTGTTAGGCTCAAAGTCATATTCGACATGAAATGCCAAATCATGTGTAGGAAAACAAGACATACCATAACTACCATAGCTAGTGCTGGCGAGTTCAAAATGAGTCTCATCATCCTCCGGAATTCCATACCGGTAACACGTCAATGGGGAATCAACCCTAGAGTGAGTAGGTCTATCATGCATGGTACCTATCTCAAAAATCACAAGACCTAACTTAGCCAATTTAGGTGAAGGATCGTAAGTAGGAGTAAACTCCCCATCGTCTACACAAATGGGAGAAGGTGGTTCAGGAATGCCTTCTAAATGGTCTCCCATGGTGTGTGAATCAATGTGAGAAATAGTCCGTCTGGACTATCTAGGTCTCTCTCCCAAAGGAGGGGGAGAAGTATAAGGCGCAAGTCCTGCTAAATGACGAGAACGGCAAGGAGCCACACTCGAATCCACAATGACTCAAAAAATAGGAAATACTCTCTATTTACATAAACCCTAGGCCAACTATCGTGCACAGAGCAATCACTAATAAAATCTAAATCCAAATGCAAGCAAACAAGGGCTGGATAAGTGAGATCCCGAATGAAGCAGGTATGTCTCTCCTAGGAGAGGCTTGAGACTCCCATACACAACAAGCAGAGGTATGTAACCAATTATTGTGGCCCTCAGCTTCAACGCGTAAAGCGACTGTGCTGTCCGACCCCAACCTGGCCGGGACACCCGCAGAATAACCCCTACAAAGTACCCCCTCGATATCCTAGGTAAGGCCACTAAGGTCACCTCAATATAATCAATGCTTAGGCAGACAGTAGCAGGCGGGATTGACCGTATGGGCAGGGTAGCAAAGCCCGAAACTCTCGAAAGAGCCCCCAGATACGAATACAATCCTGGAAATATCTCCGGTGCTACTCAGTTATGACTAGGGGTCATCCCAATCAATAACCGCTCGCACTGCCTCGTGCTTAACTCCCTTTTAAGAGGAGGATCCTGAGAAACACTGGTTATACCAAGGATTTCACACACTCACTTGGACAGACACATACATGTTGTTGTTTAGTGATCTTGGAGAATTTACTTACAATGAACTATTCCAAGATCCTAAAACCTAATCTTGTTGGTGCACCCTATAAAATAAAAGAGTGTAGTTCATTTTAATTTAGTGTTGATTTTAATTGGATTTATTACTCAAAATAGGGATATGGTTGTGCAACTAATGATATTATGACACAACATGAAGTAAAATGCACACCTAACAATCAATGCAAATGCATTGTGTCCATGAAAACAGGGTATGCTACTACGTGAAATGCACAATTTTTATTCAAATGATGAATGCAAGATTTCCTATATGAAGTCCTAACTAATACTCCAAAGAAAATCTAGTGCAAGTACAATGCATGATGATAAGCAAATGTTTTTGGATTTTTTGAAATAAAATGAGATGCAAAAAGCAAAAGAATGATTCTACGACCCCTAGACTCTGCAAGCACACACAAATAGCACTCAATCAAAGCACTAAGGTAAAACAACTCTAATGCACTAATCTCAAACAAAAAATAAAAAATGCCATGACAAGAACCTTCTTAAAAAAAAATATAGCCTAAAAAAAACATTTCTGATCAGAAACAAAGGTATAAACAGATTCAGGTAGTGCCAAAGGAGACTTAGCAAACATCAAACTTCACCCAGCAACCATTTAATTTCCCCAAAAAGGAAAAATTAAGGGCATACGCGACTGTTCGCAGTAAACCCGCGTGTATACGCGGAAATCAAATAGAAACCGGTGTGTATACGCAACTGTGAGTTCAAAACTCGCGTATAGGAAGAAAGGTGCATAAAATGAAGGCAAACAGTTAAGCTGAGACAAAATTCACACCAATCAAACACTACCAGGTAAACATGCTCCCATACCTGACATAGAAACAAGAGAGAAAGAGCAATTCAAATTCATTGAATGCCGATAAAACAACCCCCAAAGGACAACTACTAGGAACTCCCCAGCGGAGTCGCCAATTCTGTTACAGAGAGAAATTACTATGGCTTGGGGTACCACAACAGACAGCTTGACTCCAGAAATCAATCCTTTCCAATATGCAATAGAAATTAAATGTCTAACACTAAAGGATCAGACCTCATACCTTATTTCGGATGGTTGAAGTAGATCCTCGTTGATCTTTCCAACTTCAGCTTGAATTGATAGATTACTTCCTCAACAACAAGTAAACAATAAAAGCATTCTATATATCATGGTGTTAGATCTATTCTAGCATATATAATCAATAATGTATAAGCATTTGACATAATCCAATGGATAAAATATTCATTCAAACACACATTATTGGACAGGAAAAGATATTTCTATTAATATAAATCAGATATTACAAGATACAACCTTTATTAGCACGTCTGTGAACCAGAGAAACTAAATCCCCCACTTGGGCGTCCACCACTTCAATCCTCCATCTCTAGATAGCAAGCTCACAAGCAAAAGGCAAGCTTGGGAAGAACACAAAAGTGCTCCAAGGGACAAAGGGATGCAGACTCAAGCATAAGTTTCGACAACAATGGACTATAGTTTCTTTGCTCTCAATTCTTTCTTATTCCTTCAATGTACCAAGGGGTTCCTTATATAGATTTTCAAAGGGGTAATGAAAGGTTGAATCCGAGCGATCTCAAGGCATAGGGAATGCCAGGAGTCAAATGAGTCAGATCCATGTCAAGGAAAACTCCAAAAGGATTTGGATTTTGCACACATCCTGATGTACACGGTTTTAGTGGTCAAACCCACGTATATACGCACTTATAAGTTTAAAAGTCGCGTGTATCATTTTTTGCATGTTTTTAGGGATGGTCAAGGAAACATCAAAGGACAAATAATGGTCAATGGGGTCTAAGGAGTCTGCAGCAGGATAGGGGAAGGCCATACAAAGTGTGATTCACCTGGAGTGGTGAAATCAGCTATAACAGGATCTTCACTGCCCCTCTCTGCACCATATCCCTAATATACTGATATTTGATCTCGATATGCTTTGAATTATCATGGAACATCGGGTTCTCCGACAACTTCACATAAATCTGGTTGTCGCAATATATACAAGTAGCATCCAACTGGAGATCAAAAAAATTAGATAGTAGCTTCCTCAGCCACACTACCTCACAACTAGCTGAACAAGCTGTGATATACTCTACTTTGGCTATACTTAGTGCCACACAGGAGTGCTTCCTGCTAAACCAAGAGATAACACCTGATCCCATACTGAAGCAGCACCCCGAAGTGCTCTTCCTATCAATGGCACTACCTGACCAATCAAAATCCACATAACCCTCCAGGCTAATCTTCTGATTCGCCTCATACTTGAGCCCATAATCAACTGTACCCTTCAGGTACCTCAAAATATGCTTTGCAGCTATCAAGTGAACATTTCTCGAATCTTTCAAGAACTGGCTCAATGCATTAACAACAAAGAAAATATCTGGTCTCGTGTTCATCAAGTACATCAAGGACCCAATCATCTAATGATACATCATAGCATCAACCAACTCTGATGAAGCATCACTCAATAGATTCAGTTTCGATGCCATAGGTTTGGTCATGGCCTTGCAGTCCATCATCCCGAACCTCTTTAGGATTTCTACTATATACTTCCCTTGTCCAAGGAAAATTCCATCCGCACTCTACCACACCTCCATGCCTAGAAAGTAGTGCATCATACCCAAGTATTTCATCTCAAACTCGGCAGCAACTCTCCTTCTTGCAACTTTAATGAGTTCCTCTTCCCTATCAAGAACAAGTCATCGAAATATAACTGGAGCATCACTGGTATTCCTCCTTCAACCTTCGAGCAAAGGTTGGAGTCCACTTTACTTTTAGTAAATCCTAGATTCATCTCTAATCTGTCCATCCTCTCGTACCATGTCAAACCTCAAGATCTTTAGCAGTCACTCCCTCTGAAGCGGAGCATCATTATCCCTCTTTCTTTCGTACTCTATACATTGAAACATTATGTACTGGAGTGACAAGTAGCTTCCTCTGCTACTAATATTTGATATATCCATCTAGGGTCACTGGATACCAAGATCCTCTAGCTTGAACCTTTTCAAAATTTCTTCTCGCACCCATCTGTGAGCTTCTCATCCTCTATAGGCTTTCATCTTCAACCTTGTAGCAAAGGTTAAGATATTCATCACTCTAAGTGATCTTCAAGATCCTCATGTATGTTTTATCCCATGGGTGCCTTCTGAGCTCATATAAGGCCTTCTTTAATCTATATACATGAGTCTGCATGTCATGTGTATCAACTCACAGTGGCTACAAATGTCTCTTCGTAGTCTATTCCTTCTTTACGTGAGAAGCCTCGTGCTATGAATCTTGCCTTGTATCCCATGATGCTTCCATCTAGTGCATGCTGGATCTTGTAGATCCATATGGAATACACTATGTACTTCCCTTCAGTTCTCGATACCGCATCCTAGACATCATTATTCTTGAACTGGTACTCTCCTTCCCTTTCTTCTTGGCTACTTATTCATAGCTAGAAGGCTCTACATCAATGATGTCGGTCAACAATGTCACATAACTGCATTGTGTTTGAGACCTCTTTCTTTCTTTTAAAGTATCGTCATATTATTCTTCATCTTGGATTATTTCTCGAACTGTCATCACTTGTTCTTCGGAACAAGTCCCATCCTTCTTTTCTTGTAGGCGATTGTACATGATCTTTCCTACAAGTCAAATGCATTAGTTGTATGGTTAGAAACATTTCATAAGTCATATTCATAATGGAAAATTCTTATGCAAAAAGATATAATCATGCAACTATCTTCAAGCCAATACAACAGTCATCCTTATATCACAGAAGCTTTCTAGATGCCTTCCATCTCTACCATGGCATCATTGAGATTGTGCACTAATCCAATGTGTCAGCAAAGAGGTTTCATTCTAGATAAGTAGCAATGGAGAGTTGTATAGCACCATGGGCTACTCACCCATCACATGCATATTAGTAGTATACTGTCATTAATGCAAACATTATATCATGCATAACACATCAACTGAATATAAACAAATGCATAACAAAATAATATCATGAAATGACAATTGAATACTTATTTGTATTTGTTTCGTGGGTAGACTCCTTCTTGAGCCTTTTGCTTCATCATCTTCTTCATTCATGGCATCATCATTTCTTATCCAAATGATAAGATGGATAAGGCGTTCTTCAAGAGTTGAGTCCTTCATATTCCTCGTCGCTTCAGGGATCTTCTTTGGATTGTGAGAGTTTGATCTTTAGTGGGTCCCATTTTCTCTTCTCTTATTATGAGTTGAGCTTCTTCTTGTGTGCACTCTTCCCAGAGTCTGCTGAAGGTTGTTACTTCCTTCTGGCACACATTCCTTGAATGAATGAATCCCATGATCCTGGGAGGCCATTCAAGGTGATTATAACAGTATCTTATTCTTCTTCGACTGCTTCGTCATAGCATCAAACACTTCCTTTTGGTGTCTTCTGGGATGACACATGAAGGATGAGATGATATTTAATAGAATCTACAATGATTCTCTTGGCTCTATCCTTAGCCTCACTTCCCTCTTGCTCTTAGACCTTTATTACCGAAATACTGATCCAAGTCAATTTCTTCAAGGATCTGTTGGCCGAGAAAACTGAATTAGGCCAACAATAGAAAGATATCCCACACACTCGACTTAATGCAATCTTTTATATGTTTGGAATGATTGTATTTCATAGGATCAAGACCCTGCTACCTATATAATGTGCTCTCAAAATAGAGAGGCTCTCTAGGTATATGAGGAAAAGGTTTGCTTAACCCAATCTTCTAACAAATCAAAGAGATTTATCCTAATGACTAACTAATGCTAAAGATTATCTTGACCTAAGTACA
>LPNX011088278.1:5536-24696 GCA_001517045.1 Pseudotsuga menziesii
TTGCAAATCAAAAGGATGAGTAAATTATTCCCATATCATTTGTTTAACTTCTCCACGGCCGGCACCGCCTGTCCACTGTATATTTGGCGTGGTTCTCAGGTGGTACCGCCTATCCCGTAAGGGGTAGCCGCGGTTCCCGCAAATTGGATTTTAGGTCTTTCCAAATAGGCCTAAAACCCCACCAAATACCAAAATAGAAGCTATGAAATGAAAGATAAGGGTCTTAGCTATTACCTGCAACTGACGAGATTGATAATGGACGGTGGGAACTCCCGGTATCAGCTATGGAATATCTGGCTATAAAATGCTCCAAGTGCTCTCTACTAGAGGTAAATAATGAAATGTTTGCTTTTTTACTATTTACTTTCCTTATATAGACATTTTTTGGGTCTGACTTACCATAGTTTTGATATTACATCATGTTCTGGTCAAAATCTATTTGTCATAATCCCTTAATGTTGATTTTGGATGCATTTAACATTTGTTTGTGAGTCGTCTGTAGGTTGACTTTAGTAAAAGCTTTGGAAAGTTTGTTTATGGATTTTTTGTACTTTCAAAAAAAGGAAAAGGTTGTCAAGCATTTATTATGACACTTTGTCACGCTCGTTAAAATCTAGTATCAAAGTTTCGAGTCTAGTTCAAGTTTATTTCCAGGCTCGTAAAATACGACATTGTGTAAAGAAACGTCATGGAGTCTTCTTTTCACATATTTTCCAGACTCCTTAAACATGAAAATATAGTCGAGTCCATTTTCGAATCTTTCCAGGCTCGTAAAAAGTGACATTGTGTAAAGAAACCTCATGGAGTTCTCTTTAAACCCTTTTCAAGCTCCCTAAATATGAAAAGATTGTCGAGCGACCTTGTCTTCTTCACTCTCATTAAATTATTTGAAGAGTCGTCCATCCAATGGTAGGTTATCTCTTTCTCAGTTAGAATAGGACTATTTACGAGAAAGGAACACTCCAGCCAATCATGACTAGAAGAGTTATCTAAGGTATGATTTTACACTTTTTCGGGCCTTAAAGACTAAATCATACTAGAAAGGACCCCCATGGATTCTTCTTCCGTATTCGTTCAGACTCTCTAAACATGAACGATACCGAGTTTTCTTTTAGTGGACTTGTTAAATTAAACATTGAGAGACCCATTTTGGGAATAGACCCCTCCTCTCTCAGGTTCGTAAAAGATATGAGACTGGACTTGTCTTCTGACAAGCTACATCAAGTGTTTGTTACCCTCTTTGAACTCATAAAATTGAAAGAGGCACTCATCGATCATGATGGAGAAAATGGGAAGGGAACCATTTTGCAAATAATGGCAGTTGTTTGTCGTTACCTTTGAACATGGAACTTGTTTGCAAAATCATGTCATTCAATTGGGTATTCAGCTGATCTCCATGACGATCCACTTTCATGAGTCATGCCAATCCTTTGAGTCTTTCAAAAGAATGCATTGTCCACTATCGCATTGTGTATCTATTCTGTCTAGTCATGCTGCCAAGTCATTTTTTCATGCTGCCCGATGTTCAAAGGGGATCTGAAGAAGTTTTACCTCTACAGTCTACATAGTCTTTGTGTCAGTATCTTTGAGTCAATCATATGGTTACTACATTCACATCATTCCATAACTATGTTCCGAGTTTCATGTCATTGATGTGGGACTCATCATGGCCCTCCTTCGACGAGATTATTCCCGTCGACATCAGCTCATCATCCAGGAAATAGTCTTAGAAATGATACTTAGTACTTTGAGATCTGTATGCCTTAATGACAGATTCTCTCACTCTCGACATAGGTTCACATCATTGAACTTTGATCGATAGAATTGACTGCGTGTTAGACATCAGGACATCTATTTGCACTCAGTAGATTGTACTAGAGTACCTTGGGAATCATTGACATTAATGGTGATCTCCCTCGCACTTGTTAATGGTTCACATCATTGGCCGGTAATCAAGTGGTTTCTACCATGTTCGACTTAAGATCATTGTAATCACATGGATAGAATCACACTTTGTGGAATACAAGATGAAGACCCTGGGCATTTGTTTAAAACTGCTCATTGCTTTTTCCCCAAGTTGCGATGGAGTTTTGTATATCTAGCATGGATCCAAATTTGTATGGTTGTGGCTATGCTCAAATTTGCATCCGTATGACATAGATCTACGTTCTATGTCTAGCAGCTATGTCCAAGTTTGAGTCCTCTATCACATGGATCTATGTTGTATTCTAGTAGCCATGCTTGTTTATTCCACTCATGGATATGCCTTGTATTGGTCTGCAGCTATGAGTTTGGTTACTTGTGTCTATGAGTGAACATACTGATGTACTACAGATGCCTACTTGAATGCATACTCCGATCGAGCCGACATTTTCATCTCCTGGCGATGACTTGTTCTCAAATCTCTTGTTTATCGTATCGCTCTAAGACTCATGCTTTGGGGGGCATCTTGTTATACCAAAATCCTGTCACCATCATGTGATAAGACATTTGACATACCTACTTGCCTTGAATCCCAGCTTCTGGACTGAAAACTAAATGGTTTTTTATTAGTCTGTCATACAAATTCCCAGCACCGCACATGCCCCTTTATCCAGGAATGGTACCCCTACTTGCACCGCCTTTCATCAGTTGTCCACAAGCGGTGCCACCGCCCATTACCCTTGGTCCATAGGCGGTTATTACCAGAACCACTTTGTCATAGAAGGAGAAGTGTGGTACCCTGGGTAAAAAGGGAAAAAGAGAAGTTTCTTGAGGCTTCTAGATGATAAGCCTCAAGATGTCCCTTATCCCTATTGTTGTGGGTTGGTTGAGCTCAAGATCCCTCATCCTAGGATCTTAGAGGCCACCTCACCCACTAATTTCTCAACCATATCTATCCATTAAAGCCCCATAAATATGAGCTCATATCTATGGTTGAGGGGAGACCATTGAAGGTATTGTTATGCTGTTGGATTGATTCTTGGCCCAAGATCATTTGGAAAGAGAATAGAGAGCTAGAGTCAGAGCTTTTGGGGATGAAGAGCTGGTTTCATGGAGATGCATGTCAACACTAAGGCTTGGTTGTAAAATTATTCATATTTCTAATGCAAGTTGATTTTATGTCTCATATATATTGTTGATGTTTGATTTCAGATATATATTGCTAGATTCCTTAGTCACTAGCATAGATTAGTAGATCATATTCTGGTTGCTTTGATTTGTTTCGTGTTGAGCTTGATTGCAGGTACACAGGTGGACTATCAAAGCATTGTATTCCAGATATCTACAGCATCTAGGGAGAGTTATCAGCATCTGTGATCTATTTGATCTGGATCTGAACCATTCAGACTAGTGGAACACCTTGCTGTTCGCTGGAGGTGAAATATTCTAGCTAACACTCATCCAACTCCTGGGCAATCTTTCAGATCGGTCGATTCTTTATCTCTCAACTGGTACCTTAAGTCACCGGTGAAGGCTTCAATGTAGGATATGAGGATAGAGGCATTTTTTGGCTTGATGTCTTTAGGGAGGTATGCAACCACACACTTGAATTTAGTGTTATATTCATCCATGGTTTCATTCTCCATCTTCTTTATGCTATAAAGGATAGCAAGCAGATGTCTTGGTTCCTTCTTTTCTCCCCACTTCTTCCTAAAACCATTTTGGAATTCACTAAGAGTTTTATATGAATCATCATCTAGGTAGAGGTACCACTCTTCAGCATCATCTTCTAAGGATAAAAGCAAAGAGATTCATTTTGACATCGTCATGGTCATGGGAAACATCATTGCAATAACTGACTAGGTGTTTTTCAAACTTTCGAAGGTGAGACTTGGAAGTGATGGCATCATTGCCCTAAAATATGGGGAGCTTCTTGATAGCATCTTTTGGAATAGCATGGGGAGCACCTGCTATCTGAGAAAAGTCAAGGGGTTTGAATAATTCCATCATTTCTTGAGACTGGTGAACATGACTCTCTACAAATATGTGATGGATATCTGAGAGGGATTGGTCTCCTAAATTTTCAAGTTTTCTATGAGAAGTCTTCCTATTCAATCTTTCCCTAATAAACATTTTGGAATTAAGGAGAGGATTGAATAATTGATGGCGGTTTCTTCAGGTAGAAATTCTCGGAGGGATGTTAGATAGTGGAGTCGCCAGATGGTCCGAGTTTTAATTTTTATATTTTTTAAAGACAAGATCAATCGATTTGTTTTTATCTTTTTAGTTGTTTAGAAAATAGTTAAGCTAAGTCGTACCTAGGAATAAAAAGATTTATCCCTGGCAACGGCGCCAAAAAGTGTTTTTTCCTTTCACACACCTGAGTTACATGGAAAAAATCTTCAAGCCACTCAGTGTGTCCCTGGGGGCAAGTCTCGAGTCAAGGCTATCACCTTGTTCTTGACTCCTCCGTTTGGGCTCAACTCCTAACGATGCCAATATGGGTAGACCCTATTAAGTTACTAAGGGAAAATTATTTAGTATGATGATGGTATTAAGAAGTAAGTTTTTTAGGCGTTTTGATTTAACAATTGTAAACAACAAATAACATGATGAGATAATCACAAGTAAGCATGAAAATGACACCCAATCACATATAGATTGAAAGAAGTAAAAAGTTGACTAGTGCCTTGAAAATGGAGTCGAAAAACAATTAAGAGTGCTTGCAAGTTCTAGAATGAATGTTGTGCAATTGTATCTTGGTTGATTTTAAATTAATGTAAGAAGATGAGTAATTTAACTTAGGCGAGGGGACTCCAGATATACCTACGGGGTACTTGAAGTATGTCCAAAACTAAACCGCCACGACTACCCAAAAGGAATATGTGGGCTGAATGGAGTCTATGAGGCTGTTGTTCATAATGCACCCGAAGGTGTAACAGAGATCGGTGCCTCGAGGTCACTTTTCAGGAGTTCCCACTTTGGGTATTTTTCCACCGTAATGGTTTAATCGAGGTGTTGGATTTTCTCCTAATGGTTATTCAATTTGGGGAGAGTGAATCCTAATTATTCTAGTCACTCAAGTGCTTTTGATGCAGCTTGAATGATCAGATGAATTGCAGCCAAGTACAGAGCATACACATTGGAGTCTTTGTTATTTTTAGTAAATTTTAAAAGAGGTGTTCTTATTAAAAAGAAAATCCTCCAGGAACTTATTTCGGTCCAAGTGGACCTCAATCAGGGAATCAAGGAGGGGTTGATTTTATTATGATTAATAAAACAAATGATGATAGCAGATGAATCATAAATAGATAAGAAAACCACAATTTTCTAATTAGACTACCACAACCCTTTCTTCACCTTTCGGCTCAAAAGGAGGCTCGTGGGGTAAGTATTAAAATTATGTTGAAACCACTGGATATGGAATATGGAAATGATTATAAGTCAAATTATACTACCCTACAGATTAGAACTACACTAAATTGAAAAAAGATGAACAAAAATTAAAAAATGATACAGACGCAAATCCCCCGAGGGGGGATGGTGAACAGGCCCGAAAGAGCCTATTCGAAGAGGTTCTTATTTTATTAATAGAAATTAAAATATCATAAAACTGAAAATTATCTACTTGGTACTTATATAGAATGAGACCCAAGGTTTACAAATTGCAAAATTTTGAAATTTTTGGAAGACGGAGACCCCTTGGGGGGTTTCGAATGGTCCAAAAATGATTTCCGGACAATGCCTCCTCTTTTCTATTACACCTGATAAAAACCAGAAAGCCTCTCATAGTTAAATATGCCCAAAAGTACTTTGAAAGTACTTTTGGATTAACAAATGTTTTACCCAAAAATCCTAAGTTAAAACTAGTTTTTAAAGAAGTGGAAAAAGAACCAAGGAAAGCAAGATTTCCTTGGGATCATGGCCTTCTTTGGGGGAAGCCAATATGAATCACTTAAATTGATGAATATAACTTTTTATATTCTATGAAAAAAACCATGCATTCAACAAGCTTTAGATCTACTTTCATAGCCTTGAAAAATGACAATTTTCCCTAAAACTAGATCTAGAATGCTTGTAAATTTTATTTTAGGAATGAGATCTAGTTTATGAGATTTAAGGCAGAAATATATATGTAAAATAAACTCTGAAATTGATAGATATAAACAATTTTAAAGTTGCAAACAAGTAACCCGACTGATTTTAGAAAAATTTGAAGGAGGAAGAGGAAAAGAAGAGCATTTGTTGCCAGGGAATTGATCTGCAAAGAAGACTAGTTAGTGGAATGCCGAGGGACAATGCCTTCACAAAATAGTTGGATTCCTAGTGGAGTCAAGCTAGATCCACAATTCTTCCAACCCCTATTACATGAAAACTAACAAAGAATCATGCACAAAACCTTATGAGATCTGGATAGAAATATATGAAGAAAGAGAGGGATTACATGCAAATAAACTTATTTAAACATTTATGATCTGAATCTTTAAGCATATATACTATGAGATATTGGAAAACAAGTAATCTTACTTGCCCAGCTATACTCCTATTCATTTAGCTGAATCATTAAGCCAGACAGGATTCAGATGCAGAAATTGAGAGAAAGCCAACGGTAAAATGCTGCAAGACAATGTTGAATCCACACACATAAAATCATTACACTGATTTGGCCTAAAAATATTCACTTTATTCCAATAGAAAAAGATATTACATAGTATTACAACAGAAATAGCTCTTCAATCCAACTCTAACTATCTTGGAAGAGGTAGTTTGAGCTTTATTTATACAAAAAATAGGAGATCTAGCCCAAGGGGAGTGCAAATACAAAGGAGACAGACCACTACAGCTGAAGGAGAGTTCATCAATTCCGATTTGAAGCTGAAATGAGCCTACCTGAGTTTGAATGTCAATCAGAGAGCTGATCTGAATGACACCTCAACCTTTTGACTAAATCATCCACCAAAACTCATCCAGATGAGCCCACACCTGTGGAGGAGAGAGGGAGGGAAAAATTCCCCATAAAGGAAGTTGAAGTTCAACACTGGATCCACCCAGATCACCTCCTTCAGTCAAGTATTTGTCAGAACTGGTCAATCTGGTGCAAATATGACTGATTTCAATCAAATCGGCTGAGAATCCACTGATCTAGGATTTTGGATTTGCTCAATTATTCATCAATTTATTAATTAAAATAATCAATAATTTATTTTTTGGGGCTTTTTGACCTGAGTGATGGAAAATCACTTAAAACTAGGAAATAGTGGGTCTATAGGTTTACTGGGTGCTCTTAGCTTGAAAATGAGCACCTACATGACTGAAATGGACTTCCGTGCCCACTTTTATCACAAAACCAATTTTCCAATTACACTATTAAAAAATAGCCTAAGTTTTGGAAAAATTAAATTTTAATAAAAAACAATTAAAGAATTAAAAAATTAAAAAAAATGAAAAATCCGAAGGGGACTTATACATGTTCATATGACTCGACCATGATGCCTATCATGTTTATACATTGACACATAGACTGTAATAACCTCAATAGGCCTAAATGCCAAGCCGACCACCCCAACTTTGGAGGTATTGAGTGAAAAACTCGGAAATTATTAGTCATTTATTCAACAACCAATAATAACCAAGGGAAAAAACACCCTGGGCTGATCGGATTGACAAATAAAGTCTAAGAGACCAAGTCTTTTACAGACACTATCATGCTAGAATGTTTATTACAATTCCCCCATGGGGTATGAACATGTGATATGGTACAATAAAGTTTCCCAGAAGCAAGACTAAAGGTCTTCTGAAGTTCGAACAAGCTATCCTTGTCTGGTTCACCTAGCTCACTTGATAAAAAACCACTAAGTACAACTTAGGTGGTAACACCTCCAACATGAAAAAGGGTTGGCTTTGTCGATGAAGACCTACATGGAGGCTAGGCCTACAACCAGCATGAAAAAGGGTTGGCTCTGTAGAACTTCCTGTAATGAGAAGAATGAAGAGATATCACCATTTGATTGAGATAGCAAAAGTAGTAATGATGATGATGATCTAGTGATGATGCAGATCAAGTAATGATCCAGACTTGATGATGATCCAGTGATGCTCCAAATCAAGTGATGATCCAGACTCGATGATGATGCAGTGATGATCCAATCTTGATGAAGATGACTTGACAATGAAGATGACTCGACGATGAAGATGACTTGAATATGAAGATGACTTGATGATGAATATGACTTGACGATGAAGATGACTTGAAGATGAACATGACTTGATGATGAAGATGACTTGAAGATGAAGATGACTTGATGATGATCCCGATGATACAGAGAAGAATACTTGTGCTGATAATCTGTGTCGAGAGAATACCTTCCTAGTTAAGAGGGGTGTTGATCTATTTGTAACTTCATAATTTATTCACTTGTATATCTTATGTATTATACCCCAATGTTTATTTCAGGAAGTATCTATAATGTAATTGAGTCATGTCATGCCCCGATGTTCCGATCGGGAGATTCAATAATGTAAACAAGTCATTTAAATTCATTAAGGTTAAACTTCCATTGTAAGTCGGGGTAATAGTCCCCACAATTGTGTCAAGGTTAACCCTCCTTGTTGACCAGAGGTAAAAGTCCCCACAGTTGTGGGGCACTAGGGTTATTAGACTCTCCTAGAGATGTCGGCTCTAGTAAGTAATTGTTAAGTGCGGCCGACATGTTGAAGTGGACATTAAGTGAAAGAAAGAATATAAATAGAGAGTGAGTCTCTCTATTTATCACACACACACTCACTCATTGGGGCACATGAGTGAGAGAGGAGAATCTCTTTCAAGTGTGAGAGAGAACAAGCTGTGGAGATCATCTTTTCTGTTTTCGGGTTTTACTGTTGCCATTGGTGCTCATTCTATCTCTGAGGAAGTTGAAGGGTTTTCTCCTTTATGGTTTCCTTAAGGAAAATTCTTTGTGTCTCTTGTGTCTTGTGTTTATTTCTATGCATGTTATTCTCTTAAATAAGATCCTAAGATCATATCGTTTAAATGACAAAAATCTAACAAAACCCCACGAGGTTGACCAATAAGCTCCCAAACCACCTCAAACTATCACGAATGGCCATGTGAATGCGGGTGAAGCATTATAGGACATAAATGAGGGTAGGATAGGCATGGTGGAGTGCATGGGTAAGTGGGAGTGGCTCTAGGAAGCATTTAATGGCCCAAAAGGGCCAAAAACCACCCAAATACATGCATGGGCACGTATGGTCAAACCAGTTCCCTGTTTTAAGGAGTAGGAGTTCCCTAAGGACTTAAATGTCATAAATGAGAGCTCTCATTGTTGGTAGGGGTTTTGCAGAAAACCAGATGCGCAACATCATAGATGTTGTGCAAGGGAAAAAGACACTGCGCAAGTGGATAATGCCCTGCAAAGCAGAGAATAGAATATTTTGCATATTTTGTGTCACCTTTTTGTATTTTGACCATATTTTGTAGATATTGGTCATGATTTTGTAGAATCGATTAAGCGTTAGTTAGGAATTCATTCATGTGGACCTTGAATGTAAAGGCACAAGCCTATAAATAGAAGTAGAATTGCAAGTGTCAAAGGGGGACAAAAGAGCAAATAAAAGAGCACTTGGTGAATTGTAACTATTTTGAAGAACCTGCTCTTTTTGTGTGGAAGTAATATGACATGAGGAATTTGATCTGAATCAATATGTTTTCTATGTTTATGTTTTACTGTTTTCTGTGACCCACTGATGAATGTCAAGTAAATCCATGATATGGATCTATGATGCGATGTTTTCTTATCTTAAATGATGATATATTGTTAGATCTATTTTGTATAGTAGTATGTTGAAGCCTGTTATGACTAAATGATGTGATCTAAGTATAATGATGAATGCTTCTGTGAATGTTGATAAGTAATAAGATATGTTTATATCATGCAATGTTGGGTAAATAGGTAGATGCACATCTTCCTCTCCTATTCTGCAGAAACTTGATTTCGATATCTCTCCCTTGAACGCCTCTGGTGAGACCTCATCTGCTCTACGGGTGTTTTTGGAAGGGATACAACCTGTCTCAGCCAGTTCTCAGGGATATCGCAATGGCTTGAGGGTCAACATAGTGGAACCCCTGTCCAACGAGTTTTGTTGGCTGGGTTTGTGTCAACAAATGGTTTCATTGTCGAGTCAATACCAGAGGGATTGTCCACAGTTACAGTGCTCATGTACATATTGTACCGCATTTGATCATACTATTTAGAAGTGTCCACAGATGATCACAAGATGACAGGCATGAAATGTTCCTTTGTTACAGAATCAGATTTAGTTGCAGAATCAAAATCAACTCCAGAACCAGAATCAGTTACAGAACCAGTTGCCAAACCAGAATCAAGTCTAGAGTCAAGGACATAACCAAATTCCAATTCAAAACCAAAATGCGACTCAGAATGTAAATCAACCTATGAATCCACTGCTGAACCAAAATAAGGGGTCAACCATCGCAACGATATTGGTGGAACCCAAAACTAAGGATGTCGATGTCACTGTCATCACTTGCGGCAGTGCGACAACTAGAGAAGATAGCCCTCATCCACAAATTTGATTGGTTGGGAAGAAGAAGGTACAGTTCGATATCGATGTTTAGAAGGACACATTCTTTGAAGCATGTGATCTAATCGAAAGGAATCCTGGTAAGTCACCTATTTATGAAATTCCTATTACTTTTGATTCTTCATTGGAGGCAGGACCATTGCGACAACATGTTACCTTGTAGAACTTCTTTGAGAGATGCTTGTCGTTGGAAAAATATCCCGATACTCTTACTAAAATTGAGACCCTATTGAACTGATTGTTGAAGGGATGGAAGGATTCCACACTGAATTCATTGGATAAGAAAAAGACGGGAAGAGAGATATGGATGAACATCCAAATTGGATACTATGAAGTAGATTCAACTATTCTGGATGTAGGCTCAGATGTGAATATTTTGAAAAAATAGACATGGCAAAAGATGAGGAGGCCAACATTAGGAAGTTCTCCCATGTAGCTAAGATTATTCAATCATACCAAGGTACAACAAATTGGGTGGGTATCACACCTAGTAGTGGATGTTGAGGGTATGCATACCTATGCTGATTTTGATTTAATTGACATTATAGAAAGTGGAGACTCCTATCCCTCATTGCTGGGGATTGGATGGGTGAATGATAGTATGGCAATAATCAAATTTAAGAAGCGAATGATGACATTTGAAAATCAAGACATGATATTCATCGCTCCCATGGATCCAAGTGAAGGGAGAAGGTATATTGAACCAGCAAAAGATGAAGTTGTCAGGGGATGGGATCATGCTTACAATATCTTAGAATATTATATCCATCCAACTACCAATGGAGAACTTGGTTGGCATAGTTCTATCTCTGCGTCTTTCGATTTGGATGATGCATTAGAGAACTGGAAAAATCACATGCATTAAGTATCAACTAGGAAGTGCGGTTTGATCACACAGTCGCTATGTCGTGTCACGACTGAGGTTATTGACTTTCCCATTTATGAAGGACTTCCTAAGTTATCCAAGTTTCTTGTTGAATTCAAAAAGAAGGTGTCAGATCCACAGTGGTTTCTGGCATTGGAGGAGGAACTGAAAGCTACTTCAGCATGCTGGTGGGAAACTCATAAAAAATCAATTACTGGATGGTCACAGTCTCGACGACTAATGATAGTTTGGTTTGGGGATATAGATTTATACCATGCTGGATGATATGATGGGAGGAATATTCCTCGAGATCATCTAATTGAATGTCAGATGTTGTGGGCATAATGACCAAGGGATGAGTGGGTCCATGCCTTTGTTCACACACTGGATGAAATGCCATGATCTTGGTATATATCAGTTGAGTTGTGCAGGGAAATAACCATTTGGTAGGAGTTGACAGTTTGTTTTACACATAAATTTAGCTTCACAGATGCCAATATAGATGTCCATAACATGCTACAGCTCATCCGTGACTCAAGGTGGTTCTAGTCGCGTATCCAGTGGATCCACATGCACATTGCCACATGCAGTCGATGATGGAATGTTATAACGTATTTAGAGGACATGAAGACTATGAAAAGATAAGAAATATCAATATCCTAGAAATAGATGGAAGTAGGGATATGACAGAACCAAATATACCGACCGATCCCATGCATCAGTCACTGAAAATTAGAAAAGTCAACATTGGGACAGAGGAGAACCCAAAATTTGCAAGTGTTGGGGACTGTTAGGACGAAGAGACCATGGAAAAGATCACATATATGTTACATGAATTTCAAGATTTGTTTCCAACCAAATTCGATGAAATGAAAGGGATCCTGGGTGATTTAGGGGAGATGAAGATTCTATTAAAAACAGATGTGAAACTAGTAAGGCACAGGCTGTATCGCTTGAATCCACGATACAAAGAGAGGGTCAAATCTGAGCTTGATAGGATGTTGGATGTTGGAATAATTGAGCCAGTCAAAGAATTAGATTGGATCAGTCCTATGGTGGTCCAAGATAAGAAAACATGAGAAGTTTGGATTTGTGTTGATCTGAGAAAATTGAACAATGCACGTATGCATGATCCATTTTCGACACCATTTACTGATGAAGTCCTAGAAGGAGTAGGTGCTCAAGAGATGTACTCTTTTACAGATGGATTTTCTGGATATCACGAGTTAAGGATTGCAAAAGATGATTGACATAAAATTAAATTTGTTATGGAATGGGCCTGCTTCCAGTACACAATGATGCCTTTTGGGTTGAAGAATGTACCTACGATATTTTCCCGTTTTGTTGTCACTGCATTCAAAGATTTCATTCATATATTTTTGCAAGTTTATATGGATGACTGGACTGTGTATGGTATGATTCGAGATCATATGGAAAACCTACAAATGATGCTGGAAAGATGTCGAAAGCATCAAATCACGCTGAATTCAAACAAACAAAATTTCTTTGCACCTTTTGGGATGATGTTGGTTGACATCGTTTGCAAGCAAGGACTGCTGGTTGACCCTACAAATATTGCGCTGATCCTGAGCTTGCCACCACCCACGAATGTGAATATGATTAGGGTGACGTTGGGGCACACTACATACTATCACAAATTTATAAGAGGTTATGCTGCGATTATAGCCCTTATGGAGAAGTTATTAAAGAGAGAAACCACATTTGTATGGAGTCAAGAGTGTCAAGGGAGTTTCGACACTCTAAAAGCCAAGGTGGTTTTTGCACCGATCCTCATTTTTTCCTGATTAGGATAAGGAGATCCATGTTCATGTGGATGCATCCTCTGTTGCACTAGGATTAGTACTAGCACAACCAAGAGAAGGGGATCTAGATCACTCAATCACTTTTGCTAGTAAGAAGTTGTCATTTGCAGAAAAGAACTATATGACCATATAGAGAGAAGGTCTGGAAATGGTATATGTGCTATTGAAGTTTAGGCATTACCTTTTGGGTGGTCCTTTCAAAAATTTTACTGACCATTCTGCTTTGAAGTACCTAGTCAATAAGCCTGTGTTGGCAGGAGGAATATGTAGTTGGTTACTTCTCTTCCAAGAATTTGATTTTAAGATAATTATGAAGCCAGGTCGCTTGAATGCGGTCCCTGATTATTTATCCCGAATTAAGATAGGTGAGGAGCTCACAAATATCGAGGATAGGATTATAGATGTGCAGCTATTTAGAGTCAACATGGAAGATGATTATTATGATCAAATAATTCAGTTCTTGACAACAGGAGTCGCACCAGAGGAATTTTTGACTAGTCAGAAGAAGCAGTTGGTGGTAAGGGCTTTAGACTTCCAGTTGATAGCTAAACAAATATATAAACTAGGACCAAATGAGATTTTGTGGAAATGTGTCCTACTGCATGAACAAGGGAAGATTCTGGAAGAAGCACATGCAACAGTTGCTAGTGGACACTATGGAGGTTGAGCTACTGCAAGAAAGGTACTTCATGCAGGGATCTGGTGGCCTACTCTACAATAATGATGCGATGGATTATGCACAAGGTTGTGATGCCTTTCAATGCTATGGAAAACCATCACGAAGGGATGAGATGTCGTTGGTACTGTAAGCAACATTGTAGCCATTTGATATATGGGTTGTGGGTTTTGTTGGACCAATCAACCCACCTAGGAAGAAAACTGGTGTGCGGTACATCATTACAGGCACATGCTAGTTGATAAGTTGGGTGGAGGAAACACCAGTCGTGGCTTGCACAGCTGCGACAACAGTGAGGTTCATGTTTGATAACATTGTAATGCAGTTTGGATGTGAAAGAATATTAATGAGCAACCAGGGAAGTCACTTCATCAACCGCACGGTAAGCGCGCTCATGGATGAATTGCAGATACATCATAAGAAAAGTACCCCGTATCATCCACAGGTGAATGAGATAGTGGAAGCATTCAACAAGATATTAGAGCATGCATTTACAAAGGTATGTAATGTTAAATGCCATGATTGGGACTTGAAGATTCCAGTAGTGTTGTGGGCATATCACACCACTTGCAAGCGATTGACAAGGAAAAAACCATTCAAATTGGTATATGGCAAAGAGGCTGTCATGCTGATGGAGTATGTAGTTTTGAGTCTTTTCATTGTTGCAACAATGGGTAGGGATGATGAATCAATGCTTGAGGAGCACATGGATCAGTTGGTATAGCTCGAGGAGGACTAGTTTATTGTAGGATTCCATCAACACATCAAGAAGGATCGATATAAGTCTTGGCATGATCACCACATAAATAAAAAACAATTTCAGCAAGGATATTTGGTGCTATTATACGACATCAAGTTCATGAAGCATCCAGATAAGTTATAGATGCATTGGTTAGGTCCATATCTTATTAATTATATTACTTCTGGAGGTGCAGTTCAACTGCAGCAGTTAGATGGAGCAATGCTACCAAAGCTTGTGAATGGTAGCCAAATAAATCCCTATAGGACAAGGCCAAAACCATGCAATGCTTGAGGCACTACACAATGAAAAAAAAAAGTACGGTGGATGGATATAAAGAAGGAGGTGGTTCCGGGAGGAAGTGGTTGCGCAAGAGTAGGATTTAGTAGCGCAGTTAGGAAGATAGGTCACGACAGCCGTAGGACCATGACATAGTCAAATCAACAATAAATGAAGATAGTTAAAAGCAGTTAACCAGTGGCGCTCATTGAAGTGACATGCATTTATGCCTTATCCGACTGTTGGATTAAAAGGATCGTCGACGGATTTAGGTTGTTAATGATGGATTTGGTCATGGTGGTTGCGTTTGATTTGGTAATGATGAGGATGGATCGACTTGATTCTATAAGAAGATTCTCGACACAAGTTGGGAGCACCATTGTTCTAATTTGAGTTGCAAAGTTGACCTAAGTGTAGAAGTGTAGAGCGTGAATCCTAGTGTATTGAGTGAGTTACTAAGGCTAGAGAGGGTATGTGACCATTAGAGCATTGCGAAGTGGTGGTGAAGCATGCATATCACCCCAGACACTGTCAATATTTCCAGTGAGCGAGATTCCCTGGTTAGACCAGTTTCCATTGTAGAATAAATCGTCAGTATGTAGGTCTAATCGTCGATGGTTCCAAAGGGGAAGAAGAAGGAAAAGAAGATGAGCTCTCCTGCACCATAGAAGAGATAGACCTGGACATCTATCAAGGCATAGGAAGAGGCAACTGTGAACATGGGGCCATCGACCTCTAGTGGGGTAGAATTAGCCACTCGAATAGGGGTTTCCACCAAGGACATCCCTAGGTACATACTTCCCACTCGACCTAATGCATAGCCTTGGAAGCTCACAGAGAATTTAAAGTATCAACCGAGGACGCCACCATTACCAAAGGTGATGGTATGCAACAAAGATATCATTCCTGCACTATTCTGAATGAATTATGATGACCATGACTTGCTTGCATTGGTAGACATAGCAAATGATCCCGGTGTGTCACTTCCCGCAGTTAGAGGTGGGCCAATAGTGTGTATCCCACAGGATTGGGAGAAGGGGCTAGAGAAGTTGGGTTGCTGGGGTTTATCAACATTCCCCACTTCGGATGACTAAATGAGGCCAATTCCTTTGTCAAGCATCTTTTGTCCTGCTTTCATGGTGGCACATTGTGGCTGGACACACCAGTCGCAATCATAGTTGACTTGATTTCTAACATCACAGGGATACTAAAGGATGGGCCAGACCCATCACAATATTTCAGAGGACGGGACAATTTAAGCAACTAGTTGTAAGGCATAAGAAGAAATATGACTTGCAACGTGATGGGAGGGATTACCACATTGATATCATTAATGACTGGGCAATGCATATTGGTGAATGGATTCTCACAAGTAATATTGTAAGGAAGAACCACCCCATCCAATCCAGTTCGAGGGTGATTGCGTGTGTGCATAAATGTGCGGAGGGGGTGCAAATGAACTACTCACTCTTCCTGATGAATTGGTTGGCAAAGAATGCAGTGGAGGTCCGGGAGGGAGAAAGGTCCTTTACATATAGTTGGATACTAATTTTAAGGTATGGATGGAGCTAGTCGATTACCAAGGTATGGATGTCGAAGTAGTTAAGGTGTGCAAGGGTGCACGGTATCAAAATATATGGTGGGTTGAGGAAGCAACAAGGAAAGAGATTTGTGCGATCCAATTTTGGGTCTACTGGGAAGCACTACATGTATAAACTACTAAAATTCCCCACCTTTCAGAGGAAGCCGTTGTAAAATATCAAAGGGTCACTCGATTTAGAATCGGGCCACACACCATTCATGTACAAGCACAATGCAACCAAGATAGGAAATGGTTTCCAATGCCCTACAAATTATCAGATGAAGAATTGGGCACGGTGATTAATGATTGGCATACAACATGGCAAGAACCAGTCAACTTTGAAGAAGTATCGACAGAGCTGCCAACAGACACACCTGAAGATCTCATTCGAAAAGATGACCAGCAAGACTTTGATGGAGAATCGTCGATAGAAACACCCATTGATCCAAAATCACAATATATATTCAAGGAACTAAGAACAAAGAGGCACATAAATCAGGCTAGGAGTAGTAGCACCGTGTCAGCAATGGAAGCGCAACTGAAACGACTTGTTAAGGATGTTAATGATGCAATTGATGCAGCCGAAAAGGAAATGAAGAAATCGACGCAGGAAGGATTCATCAAGGTAAGAACCAAACTAGATTCTATATATGGAATTTTTTCAAAAGGAGCACCAGAGAGTATGACTGTGCAGGAAACTGCATCAATCAGCACTGAGCCCCGGGCTAGGAATGTTCAAATCCCCTTGACTATGATTGAAGTCAAAACTGAAGGCTTGAATAGAGCTGAAGAAAGAAATAGATCGACTCATTATCGAGAAGGACCACCTTTTTGACTATCAAGTGCAAGTAGAAGTGATAGTCATGGACACCTGTAAGCATGGTGGTGAAAAAATTACAGACCTAGATGTAGTCATGAAAGTAAAGCGAATTGGAGGAATTATCATGCAGTTAAAGCAATATAACAATATTTTGAATGCTCTGGTGTATCCATACACACCACCAAAGAAAATTGTTGAGTGGAAGGGTTCCATTGAGGATATAGTGGCACAGTTTGAAGAAATGGAACAGGATGCAAAGAATATTTAGATCATGGAAGCGACAACTCAATTTTGGGGCAGCATCATCGAAGACAAACAACTAGAGAAATTGATAGAGAAATTGTAGGAAGTTGAGGGCCAACTAGTGACACTGAAGATGACATTGTGAACAATGCCACCAATTGTTCAGATTACACGATCAATAGAGTTAAGGGAGTTACAGCAATGAGTTGGAAAGGCTCAGGAGTGACAACGGAAGCACAATGAACAACTTGACGAGTTCCAAGAGATAGGAGCTCAATTTTTAGTGAAAGCAGATGCTGCACTATAGGCCGTGCAGGAAGGTAACAAGGAGGTGACCACGAAGTTGGTGGAGTATCCACTAAAGTAGGATTTGTTGGGAATTTAGGACATTTCTGAGAAAATTCAAGCGCAATTAAAGGAGATCACTCAGAAATATGAAGAATTCAAGATGAAAATCAACGAATACACCATGTCCATCTAATGTGGCTTGGGTGCGAGCCACAAGATTGTTGTTATCAACCAAAATGGCACTTCTCTGTCTGAGTATTGAAATCCAATATGTCGGGACACAAAAGGACAATTAGGATAGAAGTATTCCTAAATGCTATAGATGCACATGACTGATGATACATGATATCTTGACCAACTTCATACATTTTCATTTGGAGATTAGGGTTGCACCCGTGACTATTTGCATTGCAACGCGCGTGTACATTGAACACATGAGTTTCCTTTGAGAAAGAAGCATGTCACACGCGACTTGCCTATATAAATACTCATGTGTACCTTAATCCAATGCTAAAAATAATAAATCATGATTATTCAAGATTAGTTGAGCCTTAATCCATAACTATATCAACTGTCTCAACCATCCTACTCTT
Source organism: Pseudotsuga menziesii (assembly GCA_001517045.1). Lineage (NCBI taxonomy): Eukaryota > Viridiplantae > Streptophyta > Pinopsida > Pinales > Pinaceae > Pseudotsuga > Pseudotsuga menziesii. Next base: position 23,972 of record LPNX011088278.1, read on the forward strand.
CGAAACCTATCTATTTCCCCATGTATAAATAGAGGGCATGGGATGGGGATAATCAATCATTCTTGAAATATAACATTTATGTTAGTGGTATGCCTAAGACCTCTTGGAGTAACATAACTCAGTTTCCTTATGTTGGGTATAACTCCCGATTGATTCTATTCCATTGACATATCAGATATTTATACATTTAATGAGGCGGTTGAGTACCAGCCTTTTCACCTTCCTATTTAGCTATTCATATTCCTATAATTTATTTATTTACAATATATAATCCCTGGCGGATTATATTCTAACAATCCCCCTCTTAATCCAAAGGGGTGTTCGTAAGTCCGAGCATGTTTCTGAATCTTTCAAACTTTTCTCGTCCAAGCGCTTTGGTGAAGATGTCTGCAACTTGATCATTTGTGGAACAATGTCGAAGATGGACTGTCTTGGCCTCTAAATGATGTCGAATCAAATGATACTTTGTGTTGATGTGTTTGGTTCGATCATGGAATCTAGGATTCTTAGCCAGCTTGATTGCAGAAGTATTGTCGACCAACAATGGAGTGGAGTTCTCTTGTTTTTCTTGCAAATCTTCAAGTATCTTCCTGAGCCATACTATTTCTTTTGTTGCTTCAACTGTAGCCACATATTCTGCTTCTGTTGTTGAATCTGCTGGAACTGACTGTTTGTGTGATCTCCATGAAACAACTGCTGATCCAAGACTCATAGTGTATCCAGAA
>LPNX011088278.1:26876-103557 GCA_001517045.1 Pseudotsuga menziesii
TCAAGCTAAATACACCATTCTTTTTCAACAAACGAAGACTGTTATAATTTAGATGACCAAATCTTGCATGCCACAATGAACTAGATGACATATTACCTTCTCCATGCTGAGAGAGGTAGGCATAGTTCTGAAATCTTGCGGATGAACCCTTGAGCTTCAGCAGCTTTCCATCTTCGTATCCAGTCATGATGACTTGGTTGTCAGAGGACTTTCTTATTTCAACGATTCCATCAAACATGTGGATGGAATGGCCTTGCTGTCAAATTTCCACCATGGACAGCAGGCTTCTCTGCAACTCAGGAAGATAGAGAACGTTCTTCAACAAGAAATCAGGAAATCCAGGCATCTTCAGTCGAATGGTTCCCATTCCCTTTGGTTTAATACTTGACTTATCTGCAAAGTACACTATTCCATCGATTGTTTCATTCAGTTCTTCAAAACAATCTTTTCTAAATGTCATGTGTGATGTTGCACCAGTATCAAGCAGCCAACAATCTTTATAAGATGAAAGAGAAGTCATTTCATTAATTCCAAGATTACAATTTGCAACAATACAATGAGCAGAATCAGAAGATTTACTAGCATCTTAATGTTTATTATCATCTTTCTTTTGGTTGTGCTTGTCTTTGATGGAGTCCCATGAATCCCAACACTGGTCTGATGTGTGCCCAGTCTTTTCGCAATGCTTGCACTGCAAATCTGATCTTTTGGTGAAGTTATTTCTACCCCCTCTGCCTCTGAAGCTTCTTATTCCTCTGCCTCTCTTGCTGCTTTCTCCTTTGGGATGATCTTTGGATTGGTATTTGGCATGGTTCTTTGCTTTTTGAGCAAAGCAAAGTGATTCTCCAGTAGGCTCGGTTGTCTTCTTACCAAAGGCTTTCTCTCTGTCAGCTATCTTTTCTACCAGGGTGTCAAATGTTAGTGATTTGAACTTGTCACTAGCTTGCAATGGTTCAAGATAGTTGGAGTGAGTAGGATACAAATATTTTACAAATGCTGCAAGAGGAAGATCTGGTGTCATACCAGAGGCTTGAATCTTGTGCATGATGGCTTTGATTTCAGAGGCAACTAACATAGGATCATTGTCTTTCACTTCAAGACTGAATAATTTTAACATTAGTTGAATAACTTCCATTTCACTGTGTGAATACCACTTGTTGGGTATAACTCTCAATTGATTCTATTCCATTGACATATCAGATATTTATACATTTAATGAGGCGGTTGAGTACCAGCCTTTTCGCCTTCCTATTCAGCTATTCATATTCCTATAATTTATTTATTTACACAATATATAATCCCCGACGGATTATATTCTAACACCTTGGTTTGCAGAGGAGTCTTTGTCTCAAAAGCTGGGTTGTAATCTTACCATTCTTTGTTTATGAATCAAGAAAGTTCTTCTTCCAATCTTTGTATTGTTATTTTCTCATGTATGATGGATTATGAAGGATTTCAATTATGTTATTATGAATATTTATTTCACTAACCATTAATATATATGAGATATTGCTTGAAGAACTCTTCTTTTATAGGTGAATTGGGAGAGCCCTGGAAGCTTTGAAGGAGACTAAAAAAGGAGAAGACCAAGCTTGGATCAACCATCATAAACCGGGTAAGTCAAGCATTATTCCTATTCCTGTTTCATTTTCTAGATAAGCTGGTTGTCTGCAATTGTCTTAGTAAGTTGGTAGCCCCAGAGACCCTAGGTTACAAGGGTGCATTGTCCTGAACAATAGAACTGGTGACTCCACTAGGGAATCCAGGCTGTTGTGGGTCCATTCTTTAGGCCACCTTACGAGCCTTTCCTTCTTTTTGATTATGGGTGTGTTGAGTATGTTTTGGCCTTTGATTTATAGTTTGGATTGATAAGAGCTTTTGTTTCTAGTTTTTTTTTTTGGAAATTTTTTTAGTAGCACATGCAGGTTGTCTGCCTAGACAGTCACGTGTTTCACTATCTACATGCGGGTTTCCTCTTGGACAGTCACGTGTCATTTGTGGGTTGTCTCTATAAACAGTTGCATGTTTCCTGTAGAAGTTTGTTGGTCTGATAGGGTTTTCTTATCTCTACTTTTTGGCTTCTTTATTTCTTATGAGGCTCTATTTATGACATGACTATGTGAGTCTAAGGTCTGTACGTCACATCGTATGCTTGATTTGATCAAGTCCTTGAGTTTATATGTTTCATTTTATTGCATTTGTGAGTGTAGGTGGTCCTACTGCTTGGCTTGTAAATCTGAGTGCTTGTGTTCTAGGTTAGTGATCAAATCCTTGAATGCTATATACTTTGTACTTCTTCTTGTAGTCTCAGTTTGTCACTTTTTCTTTGTGGATCTAGCAAATTTCTAAGTTGGTTAATTTCTCTAAGTCAGGGTTTGTTCCAATCTTCTCCCTTTTTGGTTGAAGTAGGTCACTTTGGGATCCTTTTGCCTCATTTCACTTTTATATGCTTTAGATTAGTCAAATTCTTCAAGTTTTTCATTCATTTCCATTAGTAGTTTTCTTGAAGTTGTTTGAAAATAAAAGACAAAAGTATCTTGCATTAGGTTGCATGCAGCATTTCTTTTTGTTATTTTTCAAAGAAAATTTCAAAAAATTCTTAAAATGTCTTGTAGTTTTTCACACTTAGCTTGAAGTTCATTAACTTACATTTATAAAAGGAAAAAGCAAAGTTGGCTTAGTAGTTTCATTTTCTATGAAAATTTACTTTTATGCATCATTTTTTGCTTCTTTTATCGAGTCTATAAGATCACACAAGTTTCACGCCATTTACCTCTGACTAAAAAAACCTATTAAAAAGAACGATATAATTTAAAATTTAATAGTGAGGTTTTTTTTAGGCTCCTACACCAACTAGCTTAGGCTAGAATTGTGGATTAGGGAGTTTCAATTCTCGATAAGTGTTTAATTTCAGACGTAGTTGGCCAATCGCTAGGTAAATCCTATTCTATGTTGATTGTATCTAGGAAGCTCCTCTCAAATGGGAGCTAAGTACGAGGTTGCGTGAGGACCTAGATTGGGGAGATAACCCTCTGATTCCTTGTTCGATCGTAGACCAATATTTTTACACATTTGGGGACTTCTGCCAATACCATCTCTTGGGTCCCGTGCGGTGCCACTGTTGATAGGGTTTTGGGATTTGCTACCCTTCCCATGCATACGAATCAAGCTTACAACTATCCCCCCAGACTGTCATTATAGTTGTGGTATCCTTTGGTCTCTTTGACATCTAGGGTTCATACATAGGTATACCAGAAGGCTATTTCTAGTCTACCTTGGATAGGCTTGCGAAGGTAACCCCAGTAGAAGGTGTGGGAGGGTGGTTGGGTGATTCCTCTGCTTGTACCTAAGAACATATATAGGGATGCCAAGTAACCATCTATCAGCTTTCTTTTGGAAAGCACATCTTATACCCGCTTGTTTGTCTGGCTTTAGGAGATTTTTTTGTGAGTGTTGTGTGGTTTGTTTGTATTTAGTCAGCCTCATGGTGTGTGAAGAGTCAATTTTTCACCATGGAGGACCAACTTCTTAGAAGGTCAAGAAGGTTGCAAAACCTTCCTCCAGCGTTTACAGTGGATCCTTCACCACCCCCTCAAAGGTAGAGATTAGATACTGACAATTCTTTCATACCAGTAGGACTAAGAAAAGTTCCAGGTGAAATGGAACTTAGGAAAAATGAGGTTGATACAACCACAGTAGAGATTGAGGACTTGCAGGCTGATGAGTTTGCAAGAAAATTTAACCCCCCTCTTACTGACTTAAACGATCCTGTGATCATCCAATTTCTTCCATTCACTTCACCTATGATTGTGTTCCTGTGAGAAGCATTATGGAAATCTCTATGGAGGGTATGTCTATCCCCACCTTAGCCATATTGGCTGGAGGAGTGCCACCTCCCCATATTGGTACTCCTATACCAAGTGCACTTACTGCACCTTTATCACCTAGTAGTAGGGTGGTTCAACCACCAACTTCCTCAAATGTAGTAGGTCCTTCTAGTGGGGTTGTCACTAGGGTTCCCAGTACACCTTTTACTTCACCCTCTTTTATGAACACTGCTCAGAGTTGTCCAGTTGGATCCTCTTCACTTGTCTAGGGATCCCCATGCAATGGGGGGCACATTCCCCTATATACACCTTATGTAGGTCATAATCCTGCATATGTGGGGTTACAGTTTGGAAATACAAACACTTATGGTAAAGGTTTCCAAAATCCAGTTTCAGCTCCATTCACGATCTCTCATTTCTCTCTTTTTAGCAGAGGGATACCCGCTCCAGTCTTTCACGCTCTACTTTCTTCTTAAGGGGCTCAAACTACTTATACTGCACCACACACAAATAATCCACTAACTTATGGGTGGAATCCATTTCAAAGTAGCCCAACTACTTCACAATCGACAGCTGGGGGAAACCCCACCTTTACATTTGGGAACCAGGGGGAGGTCCTTCTACCTCCCAAACTCATACTTTTTAGGCTCCGGTCAGGATTAAACTTCCGTTCCTGGAAACTTTGAACTTGCCAGATTTGAATAAGTTGATGAATGACCCAGTGAAACATAGTGCCACATGGCCACCTATTCCAACCAAGTTACCTTCCAACATTCCCAAGTTTGAGGGTAAAACTAGTGAATATCGAGGTGCCCACATCAACCACTTTTCATTTATGGTGCTCCTCCAACTCATTGAACGATGACAGCGTTCGATTGAGGTTTTTCCAAAGGAATTTGACTGGTGTTGGAGCAAAGTGGTATATTGAATTTCCCTCTACTACGTTTGACAGTTTTTGGGACTTAGCAGAGGTATTCTTGAACCAATTCCAGCTTCCTATCCGGTATGATAACGACACAAAACTCTTGTCTACTTTTAGGAAAGACAAAGCCACTCACATTTCATATCACATCCAAGAGTGGCAAATACGGAAGAGGCTTAGAAACGCCACCATCCCCCCCGAGTTTCTATTAGAGTGGTTCTTTAATTCTTTGTTTCCTTATATATCTAAGAATGTATCCACTTCGGGGGTGACCATTGAAGAAGAGACCATCCTCAGGGCCCAGCAAATGGATTTGATATATGCCCAGTCTGGGATATTATATGAAATCATACCTGAGGCACTGCGATCTACCCATAGTGTCGAGAAACCCAAGCCTGGACTCGATGCTGATGGTGTGGTTGGTTCAGTGAATTATCCCACTGTAGAGTCTTTAGCCAAGAAACTCCATGAGTTGTCCAGTAAGAAGTCTATAGCAAAGGAAACAAAGGATTCCCCTTCACCCCAAAATGAAAATGTTTTAGCTCAATCCTCCCAAAATGGAAATCAGCAGGCCAGTGGGAAAAAGAAGAAGGGAAAGAAAGGTGAGGGAAACCAAAACAAGCCTAGACCCACAAAAAATGCTTATCGGGGGAAAAAATATAAGAAGAAGGTGAAATTTCCTTGTTTTTTGTGCTAGGGAGACCACTTAACTCATCAATTCCATCTCATGGAACAAGCTTAGAAGCTTCTCAAGACTCAACAACTAACTGTCCTAAAGGATCCTTTTCCCCAAGGACTTAATACAACTTCTGTTTCTAATGTAGCTGGGGGCACTTACGGTTCCCCTCCTGAAAAAAAATTATATCAACATGGAAGGATCCAGTACCTTTCTCCAGACAAGAAATAAAAATTATGAGTCAGAGGCTCCTAAGAAGGGTAAATCTGTCGGTGAAACCTCTAACCCTCTCACAATCGATAAACCTGTTGATCCAATGCCAAAAATACCGAAAGGTATATTTAAAAAGATATTTCAAAAACCAAACTCTAGAGATGCTTCTAACTACTATGTGGTAGAATATTTGGACCAAACTCCTTGTGTGATGTTCACATTAGAAGTGCTTCAGAGTTGTCCCGCTCAACGGGATGCCCTTTTAGCAGCCTTAGGCAGCATGGATTCTTCGAGTTTGATGGCAAAGTTCAATCTATCATATGTTAACATGTTCCTATCGTATCATGTGGCCTTATTAGTAGATGTCATCCATGGTGGAAAAACCATTGGACGCATAGTTGTTGATGAGCATGATTCCACATGTGTTATGTCTCTTTCTTGCTGGAAAGCTTTGGGTTCCTTGGGGCTAGTTCCGTCAAACACCTTGGTTACTTCTTTCGACGGGAGGTTTTTCCACCTACATGGTATCCTACCGGATTTTGAGATTAAGTTGGAAGGAAAAGTGGTTTCTATTGAAGCGGAGGTGATTGATGCTCCATTGGACTATAACTTGCGTCTAGGGAGAAGTTGGACTTATGCTATGTGCGTGATTGCTTCGATTGTCCTTTGAGTAGTGGTTTTTCCACATGAAGGAAAGTTGGTTACTGTTGACCAAATCAATTTTTCTTGAAGGGGCTATTTGGAAACAAATCAATCCACGGTACCATTGGTTGATCAGGTCAATCCTACTATAGACAGCTTGGGGGATGGTATGTATTCATCATTAATGGGCACATTTGATATCTCAACCCCGATAAATTATCTAGGTTCTACGAGTGTAAGTAAGTCTATCGCAACAGTTGTCTATAGAATCGATCCTTGGGTCCTTCCTACTCGTTACAAACCTCAGGTGCCCTTATCTGCAGTGGAAGTGACTTACCAAGAAATCGTTAACATCACTACTGATCCAATTTAAAGTCATTTTACAATCTTAGAGGAGTCAAAAGAAACTTATCTACCTGCTTGGGAAGAGAACTCTCTATACTCAGATGATTTCCTAGACATGGTTTTTCCTTCAGATGAAGCCATTTTGGAAGCCAAGAGTGGGTGAGATAAGATCTTCACCATAGATCCTACTTCCTTCCAGAGCTGAGTAGAATTAAAACCAAGAGTTCCATGTGAGATTGGTAGATGATGTTGGTTTACCCATCAATCCATTTCCAAGGGAGGGAAGGGGAATATGGAAAACATTTCTGAAACCATTCCTATCAACATCTCTGTAAACCTATACATCATCGAAAATGTACATATTAGTGCAGCCTGCTCTCCGGAGGAGATTTCTATCTATACTGCCTTATTTAAGGAGTTTCATGACGTGTTTGCTTAGTCATATGAGGAGATGCTAGGAATAGATCCATCGATTGTTGAACATGAAATCCAAACCTATCCTGATGCCAAACCGGTTCGACAAAAGCTCATACATGTTAACCCGCGTAAGGCAAAAGCCATTAAGGCTGAAGTGGAAAAACTGCTGAAAACTGGTTTCATTTACCCGATTTCTTTGACATAATGGGTATCCAATTATGTCCCATTGATATGAAACAAGGGGAAATACGTGTATGTACAGATTTTTGTGACTTGAACAAGGCATGTCCCAAGGACAATTACCCCACACCTTTTATAGATAAAATCATTGATGCTTGTGCAGGGAGTGAATTTTTTTCGCTTATGGATGGTTTTTTCAGATACAATCAAATTCAAATTAATCCAAAAGACCAGCATAAAACGGATTTTATTTTCCCTTGGGGTACCTTTGCGTATAAAAAAATTCCCTTTGGATTGAAAAATGTAGGGGATACCTTTCACCAGGCAATGAAGTTTTCCTTCCATGATATTAAGAACATTGTCAAGTTGTACCTTGATGATTTTCCTGCTCATTCTCATAAGAGATTTGATTATCCAAATCATCTCCGCTTGATTTTTGAATGATGTAGGAATTACAAAATATGCTTGAATCCCCATAAGTGTGTTTTCTGTGTTGAGTCAGTACGGATGCTTGGGTTCATAATTTCAAACAAAGGTATTCAGGTGGATCCTTTGAAAGTAGATGCCATTGTAAATATGCCTCCTCCTCGTTCTATTAGGGAATTTCAAAGCCTGCAAGGAAATTCTAACTTCCTTTGACATTTTATCATAAATTATACCAAAATCACTAAGGGTTTCATGTGCCTGTTGAACCAGGACACTCCATTTGTATGGGATGGAACCACACAACTTGATTTTGAGTCATTAAAGAATGATATGTTGTCGGCTCCTTTGTTACACCTGTCAGATTACTCTCGATATTTTATATTGTATCTGCCTGCGTCAGAATCAACCATTGGGGTAGTACTATTCCAGGAAGATGCCAAGCTCTAAGAGCATGTTTTCTATTACCTTAGTCGTGTGTTGGTTGGTCCCAAACTTCGACACTCCCACGTTGAGAAGTTGGCTTTAGTAGTTTTTTATGTTGTGCAAAGGTTTTGTCACTTAATCCTACTGAGGAACACTATAGTAGTGGCAGATGTTGATCCCTTTCATTATGTTTTGTCCCGACGCATAATCAGGGGAAAATTCAATAAGTGGATAGTCATTCTCTAGGAGTTTGACTTGGATTTTCAATCTTCCAAATCTAAAAAGTCTTTAGTTTTTGAAGAACTTATTACAAAATTTCCAACATAAGAGAATGTATTAGTTGAAGAAAACTCATTCCCATATGAGTAAATTTTTTTGATTTCAACCTCTGATCCTTGGTATGGAGATATACTTATTTATCTCCATAATTTCAAGTGTCTTGCAGTCTTCTTGAGGGAAGAGTGGCATAAACTTCCCGTTCATGCAAGAAAATGCCTTATCATCGGGGATACTTTGTACTGTAGAGGGGTAGACTCTATTTTGCATCGGTGACTCACCCACAAGGAGGTCGAGCATGTCCTAAATGATTTCCATAGCGAAGCATGCAGGGGTCATTTATCTCGGTTAGAAATGGCCCAAAATATTTTGTGTGCTGGTTATTTCTGGCCAACAATCTTTAAAGATTGTGTGGAGGCTGTGAAGCACTCTCATCCATGTCAGCTCTACACCAAGAAAATGCGGTCACATCCTGCTCCTTTGTTTCCCATCATCACAATGGGCCCCTTCACTAAGTGGGGGGTATATTATGTAACATGCAACCTAGTTTCATCTAGGGGCCACAAATATATTATTGTTTTTGTTGATTACTTCACCAAGTGGGTAGAGTCAATGCCTACCTTCAAGGCCGACAACGAAACTGCAGCTTCTTTTGTATTCAACCAGATTATCACTCGCTTCAGAATTCCAAAGGATATTGTCACTGACCATGGAAGTCATTTCCAAAATAGCATGATGAGAAAATTTGCTACTATGCTAGGGTTTTAGCAAGATCACTAGTATTCCTTTTAACCGCAAGTGAATGGTCAAGTCAAGGAAGTTAATAAGACCTTTAAGACCATTCTTAAGCGTACTATTAATGCAATTGGGTCAAATTGGAACATTATTCTATATCCTACACTTTCGGAATACCATACCAATGTTAAAACTGCCATGGGGTTTTCACCTTTCCAACTTGTTCACGGGGTGGAAGCAGTCACTCTAGTTGAGTGTGAAATTCCATCACTTAAAATTCCTATTCATGTACTCCCAGACATGATTGAATTAGAAGAACATTTTCTACATTTGGAACATCTAGATGAGCAACGTAGATATGCATTAATGACAAATGAAGATCATAAGAATAGGGTTAAAAACCAATATGATAAGTCATTCAAGCCAAGAATTTTCTCTGAGGGGGAGCTTGTCTTGTAGTCTGTTCAAGACAAAGAACCCCTAGGGAAAGGTAAGTTCAGGTCAATGTGTTTAGGACCCTACATTGTGTCAAAGGTATTTTAAAGAGGGGCATATGAGTTAACTGATTTTGATGGAAATAAGCATCACGAGCCTAGAAATGGGCTCTACCTGAAGAAGTAACAATCACTAGGCTTAGTTCTTTTTCTTGTATTTTTATTGTATGTAATTTTATGTACAATAGTATTCTAGTTAGTGTTCTTATATCATCTAGTGATTGTTATAGATGTCATCTGAGTGGTTCATAGGTTTTTCAGATGGCGTTAGTCATCATACTTGTAACCTGGCTTCAGCCGCATGGGTCATTTATTCACCCTCAGGACAGCTAGTTTCCTCTGGAGACGCTTGTCTAGGTCCTACTACCAATAATGTGGCCGAATACAGGGTTGTTATTGAGTTATTATGGGATGCCTTGTCACATGGTATTACCCAGTTGGAAGTTAGACTTGACTCTCAACTGGTAGTTTCCCATCTCAGTGGATCTTATCAAGTGCAAAACCCTACCTTGCTACATCAGTTTTTGCAAGTTTGATTACTTGAAAGAAATTTTGATTATATTTCATTTAATCATATTCCATGTAATGAAAATACATTAATTGATGCATATGTGAATGATATTCTCAATTGCCACTTAAGACACATTTTGTAAAAAATGCACAACATATACATTTGTAACACATGCAAATAACTAGGAAAAACATATATATATGTAAAAATATGTCCATAGATAAGTCGATTTTTTATCCTAAGATCTAGTCACAAGTGTGAAAATATACAACAATATACAAAAATTTGGATTTCAATCCATAAAATGCCTATAGATCTAGGCCTGATCTCCCACATCACCAGCATCATCCTCATCATCAGCTTCTTCAGCTGCAGCAGCCTCTTCGGCTTCTATATAAACAAGAATGACCCTGACTACCTTCCTCATGAGGCATATTGAGATAGGTGGGGTGTCTACAACAAATAGTTGCATAACAATAGATTCTTCTCAATTCGTTTAGTGGGAAATATTTGGGTCATCCTGGATAGCTTTCCCTCGAGCACCCTCATCAAACCCTAATCTCCACCTAGTATAGGCCATACAAACATATTGGGATGCCCATTAGGGAGGATAGGTACAATATCTTCATTTTAAACATTAAAATGGATTAAAAAATCCTATACATATGTATATAATTTTTATGAAAAAATTCATAAAAAATTAAAAACATAAAAAGCAAAATACCTAGCTCTCCCCACATTCCTCCGAGAGGGAGGACAAGATGTTTGTCTCCTCGAAAGTATAAACATGTATAAGGAAACTACTTAAGTGATGGTAACTGTCGTCCCCACCAAACATAGAATTCATAATCATACACACCTTGGACTGATCCTCTACCTCCTTGGAGAAGGAATACTTCTCCCCACCTGGTCAACCAAGCTTGGAAAGGAGAGAAAGATGGAAGTGGTACCGCAGGGCTGATTGTAGGAACTCTCTCAAAAAAGAAGGCCACTAATACACTTGAATACCCAAAATTATTACGGATGCCTATCTTACAGTTAGAGAGTTGTTTCTTCATAATCAGGATTACACCCGAGCACCAATCAAATACAGTCCCCTATAAACACTCCACTTCCACCCTCATTTCTGTCCGAGTGGCGAGATGTAATGATGAAGATCTTGCAACCCGTACAATAGTACTTACCACTAACTGAAGTGGGAAGTTGGAAATATCAGCAATTGGGATGCATGATCCTTTCTTTTGACTCCTAGGTTTGTAGTAGGTGTCCACATAATCTTGGACACTCATCGAGTCACCACCCCTGCTAGTGCCTTCGAGGTTTACAGGCATTCCCTTGTCAGATAACCCCGTGATGAAATATATGTCTTCTAGAGCTATCTCCAAGATCTCACCTTGAAGATAAAAATTTCTGAGGTTATGATCCCAATAGCTAATAAAGTGTTCAAGAAAGTGGACATTGGCCCGCATTGGATATGTGCAAAATAAATTTAGTAACCCACATCGCCGTAATGCATGCACATTGGGGCCATCAACAAGGGCCTCACGGTCCATATCCTCATGTTCTCACTCTCTCCATTCCAAAACCATGGTTGAACCTACCCATTTGACCATTATTAATCATTAGAAAATATCAATTTCTTTTAATTTTGGCCATATTTTAAAATTTCATATGTTACGCAGTACACGCAATTATCCTTTAGACGGGTCGTGTGAGACACGCGGGTTACCTTCAGGCAAGTCGTGTGTACAACAGGTGTATGTGACTGTATACTTTGCCTACCTGCATGTACCATGCAACATACCAAGGGCAGCCCAAAACATAAAAAATTGGCATGGAATTGAAAATTAAAATGGTTAGAATGCAAGAGAGGAGAAAGCTAGCTAACCTAACACTTGCGGAATTCAAAATCGTCCACCTGTTTGTCCGTGTTGAGCAATCCAATTCAAAGGTAAAATATTGCTAAATTGGGTAATAAATGTTGGAGCAGGGTCCCACAGCTATAGAAGAAGCTGCTGGTTTAGCGGATAGATAATTTTTGGTGGAGAGAAGATAAGATAGAGCTACGACGTCGTAGCACGTTTCCAGCTATAGAGCAGAGCCAGAAACCATGACTTTTAAGATAGAGAAGTCAAGGAAGACGACTGTACCTAAGTGGCTGAGAAGAGAGAGCTCACCCACTGCATTGAAGGCAGCGGCGAAGACAGGAAGGCTCAGCAACCCTCATAAATGAAAGGAGCAACGAGGCTGAAGCATTGAAGACGAAGGACAGAAAAGCGAAGCAGTGCACAGTACCCATGATTAGCGCCGGGAAGCATGGAAGACTGCAGAGAGCTGTGGTGTGATGGAAAGCGGCTACCTCAAGTACAGATATGGCCGATTGTCACTAGTCAGGGTTTTGGGTTACTGTTGGGAAGGGCCCACAATGTTGTAATGGCAAGACCTTCGGGCTGCCTATAAAGGGATATATTTTGTATTGTAAAAGGTTAGCTAGTCGGATAACATATAGTTAGCCATTGAGTCTGTTAGCTCACAGTTATCTTGTATTGTAATATAGTTGAGCTCTAGTTCTGTTATTAGCGGTAGCAATCTTATTGTAACCAATAGCTGGCTCATTAAGCATGCATGTAATGATATGCAGGGATCGACGGAGAGGGAAGAGTATATTGTAGGAGTACAATATAGAGAAGAAAAGAGATCTAAGAGAGAAGATCTTGAGCTGCATATGCGGTGCAGCAAAACTGTGTTTTACCTTCCCCTGAGCTATAATAAAAACACAGTTTTGTGGACGTAACTTCCATCCTGGAGGTGAACCACGTTAAAATCAAGTGTTATGTGATTGGATTATGTGTTATGTTTACTTGTGCATTTATTAGTCATTTCATTTACTTTGTTTACAGTTTAATGAATGAATGTGTTAATCAGTTTACAACAATATAGAAGGATAAACATAAGTTGAAGTCTTTGGCATGTTGTATGTGGGTTCATTTATGCTTTGCTTGAACAGTCACTAGTTGCAGTATTGAACAGCCTGGTATGTTGAGCCTTATGAGTCAACACGAACAACGCTAAGTGCGTTGAGCCGCGGGAGTAGGTTATGGCAAGAAGACGATACCGCACCGACAGAGGAGCTGTGGTGTGTGATACCGTAGGTTAAGGGCTTAGCGTTGGGAGGAAGTTACGTGTCTCCTGGTGAGTGGCGATGCGATAAGGATGGAGTCATTGCAAGTCAGTGAAAGTGCGCGACGTGGAAAGGGACCGCACGATAGTAGAAGGGATATCTCGCGGTTAGAAAAGCTGCGAGACAAGGAGATCGCGTGATGCTAGCAGAAGGTCACGTGACGCGCAGAGAAAGAGGCCTCACGGCTAGCAGAGCTTCGAGTCACAATTAGGATCACCACAGAACCTGGTCCAAGACGCTTGAGTCCTTGGCCAACCCATTAGAATCACTCCGGGTGAGACTTCAGGCCGCTTCGCGGTCTGTCGCCGAAAGGGCCAATGAGCTAGGGGTGTTGTTGGTTAAATACCGTAAACTTGGGTCTGCCCATGATAGCCAACAATAAACATGAAATGACATGTTTTAATTCTATTTTTGAACAATATATAGGAAAATTTTCAATTTGTGTGTTTTTAACCTATAGTTTGAAAATTATTTTTATAATTGAACTAATACCATGTCCCTTTTCCCTATTGCAACATGTTTGAAGTCTTTTTAAAGTCATTATTTGCTCATTTAGGGTAGGATTTGAGTCTTTCATATTTCATTATTCATCTATACCTTATCTTCTCTTAACCTTAGGATGACTTTTTTGACCACGGACTATGGTGTTTAACCATTTTTACCCTTTCTACATCATTGTTCTTTCATGGATAGAGCCTCCCTTCCATGAGTACACTAGTTTAGAACACTTTGTTGTCTTTTGGTACTCATGCCACATTTGTCATAGGTTTAGGGGAGCCTTCTTAGCTATTTTTCATGCCAATATGAGCCTCATTTTGGTTTCATTTTACAAGCTATCCCTTTTTATAAGCTCCCCAACCTTAAGGAGTTTCTTTAGGCCCAGGTCTAACTCCCCAAAATAGACTTGACTGTTGACTAAACTTTTCCATTCAGGATCATTAATAATATGTGAATGGGAATCTACATTGGTGGTAGTTTATCACTTTTTTGGACCATGTGGAATTATATGATAAAGGAACACTCTCTTTTCTTTGGAATTGAGAAGAGTATTCTCAGGTATAGGTTTATCACTTTTCCAAACCTAAGGGACTAAATTTACGGAAAAGGAGTACCCAGTATGAGCTTAGTTTTTCTTTTTCATGCTCTGGACCTAAACATGAAAAATATTCTGAATGTACTTTATGTCTTTTTCATGCTCATTAAAACCTAAAGAACAAAGCATCAAGTTTACTATTGTATGCCCCATTTCTCATAATCAAATGGATCTTTTCGAGTGATCTTGCCTTCCTTCACACTTGTAAAACTCAGGCTATATGTTGATTTTGAAGGGGCGTTGGGTAGGTGGTAATTTAACCTTTTTTGGACCTTCTTGACTAAGTAGGAAAAAGGTGCACCTTACTTCTTTGGAAGCTAAGAGAGTTCTTTTGTTGTTTGTTTTATACTTTTCTAGCCTCAGGAGACTAAATTGGATGAAAAAGAAAACCGTTGGAATCTTCTTCGGAGTTTTCAAACTCTCTAAATATGAAAACACCAATGAGCATGTACTAGTTCAAGCTTGTAAAATCCATGAATCAGTGACCTTATCAAGCATTATTCTCTCCCCTCTTCAAGATTTTCAAAAATGAAGAGAGACCTGAGTTGACTTTCTTGGACTCGTTAAAATTTAATAGGAATGATAAGGAAGAAGTACTCTCTTTGGTTTATAAACAGTGGTAGCATGTCATCCTTGAATGTAGCACTCTTTGAACTTTTCAATACTCATGTTTCAGTTTACACTTTCAGTTCAGCTATCACTTTGAGTCTTTACTCCACTTGTCCTTTATACTTGGTGAATCTGATCATGTCTCCTACATGACAAATAAGTCTAGTTGTTCTATATGCAAGTTAAAATATTCCTTGGGTCATCTCCGTGTCATGCTCACTATTAAAGGATTTATCCCTTCATCTGACTATTAGCCTGATTCCATAATTATCCTATATGAGAATTACTTGTGTCTATCTTCCCATATCCAGTACCTAGGCACTCTTGTGCTCCATTGGAGGATCCATTTCCTTCCTCATCATAGTATGGTTTCTCATCATTACTTCCTGAAGATGAAGAGATAGAGCTTTGATGATGGTACCTTAGAATTCACTATCATCATTAGTTGATTACTTTGCTTCAGTTGTTAGTTTTCCTCATTATTTGACATTCTTTTGAGTCCTTTTTATGTTTGACTTCAACACTTTTATTCAAATGGTATGGATTGTACTGGCTCCTTTGGATTTTGATGAAGACCTTAGGTTCACACTTATAACCTAAGTTGCACAATACTATGTTATGATCAGTTACACAGCTTCTATATTTTGAAGACTCATAATTGTATATTGTGCCTTCAATCCACCTTTGTAATATACGTGGTATTGTACCCATATCATATGATGTAATCAAATATTGTAAAGGAGCTAGTGTTCCATTATATTGAACATGGCATGCTTGGATATTATTTTGTATATGACATTGATATAATTTTGTTTTAGGTACTTCCTTTGCTTCCTTGGACATTTGAGTTCTCCAAGATTAAAATATTGTAATGTATTTCGGCCATCGCTTCCCTCTGACCCCACACATTAGGGGCATTTGTTATCAACCAAAATGGGACTTATCCACCCGATTACTGACATCCAATATGTCGAGACACAAAAGGACAATTACGATTGAAGTAATGCAAAAAACTATAAATGCACATGAATTATGATACATGATCTCCTAACCAGCTTCATACATTTTCATTTGGAGATTAGGGTTACACACGCGACTATTTGCATTGCAACCTGCGTGTACATTCAACACGTGAGTTTCCTTTGAGAAAGAAGCATGTCACACGCGACTTGCCTATATACATACTTGTGTGCACCTTAATCCAATGTTAAAAATAATAAATCACGATTAGTCGATATCAGTTGAGCCTTAATCCATAACTATCTCAACTATCTCAACCATCCTAACCTTTGAAACCTCTCTATTTCCCCATGTATAAATAGAAGGCATGGGACGGGGCTAATCAATCATTCTTGAAAGAGAAAATTTATGTTGGCGGTATGCCTAAGACCTCTTAGAGCAATAGAACTCAGTGTCCTCATTTTGGAGAGGATTCCTTGTCTCGGAAGTTGGGTTGTAATCTTACCATTCTCTGTTTATGAATAAAGAAATTTCTTCTTCCAATCTTTGTATTGTTATTTTCTCATGTATGATGGATTATGAATTATTTCAATTATGTTATTATGAATATGTATTTCACTAACCATTAATATA
The DNA here is from genome assembly GCA_001517045.1 of Pseudotsuga menziesii. Classification (NCBI taxonomy): domain Eukaryota; kingdom Viridiplantae; phylum Streptophyta; class Pinopsida; order Pinales; family Pinaceae; genus Pseudotsuga; species Pseudotsuga menziesii. The sequence continues at coordinate 43,440 of LPNX011088278.1, forward strand.
TATATGAGATATTGCTTGAATAAATTGTCTTTTATAGGTGAATTGGGAGATCCCTAGAAGCTTTGAAGGAGAATGAAAAAGGAGAAGACCAATCTTGGATCGAGTGTCATAAACCATGTAATTCAAGCATTCTTCCCATTTTTGTTTCATTTTCTAGATAAGTTGATTTTCTGGAAGTGTCTTAGTAAGTTGGTAACCCCAGAAACCCTAGGTTACAAGGGTGCATTGTCCTAAACAACAATTGTGTTGGGGGCCTATTGACAGGGGTTTTGGAACAAACAAGCTTCATAGCATCGCAGATGTTGTGCAAGGGAAAACAACACCGCACAAGTGGAGAATGGCGTGCAAAGTAGAGAATAGAATATTTTTCATATTTTGTGTCAACTTTTTGTATTTTGACCATATTTTGTGGATATTGGTCATGATTTGTATAATTAGTTAAGAGTTAGTTAGGAATTCGTCCAAGTGGACCTTGAATGTAAAGGCACAAGCCTATGAATAGATGTAGAATTGCAAGTGTCAAAGGGGGATAAGAGAGAAAATAAAAGATCACTTGGTGAATTGTAACTATTTTGAATAGCCTGTTGTGTTTGTGTGGAAGTAATATGACATGAGGAAGTTGATCTGAATTGCTCTGTTTTCTATGTGTATTGTTTTACTGTTTTTTGCGACCCATTGATGAATGTCAAGTAAATCCATGATATTGGTCTATGATGCGATGTTTTCTTATCTTAAATGATGATATATTGTTATATATTTTTTGCACAGTAATATGTTGAAGCCTGTTACGACTGAATGATGCGATCTAAGTACAATGATGAATGCTTCTATGAATGTTAATGAATGCTTCTCTCAATGTTGATAAGTAATCAGATCTGTTAGTATATCACGTGGTGTTGGGTAAATAGGTATATGCACATATTCCTCTCCTATTCTGCAGAAACTTGGTTCCGACAGATCTCCCTTGAATTCCTCGGGTGAGACCTCATCCGCTTTGTGGGTGTTGCTGGATGGGGTAAAACCTTTCTGAGCAGGTAGTCAGGGAGATTGCGGTTGCTTAAGGGTTGACATAGTGTAACCTTTTTCGACTGGGTTCTATTGGATAGTTTTGTTTCAACACTCGTGATCTTAATTGACCAAATATAGGGTGCTTGGGTGCATTAATGAGTCCAAAACCCCCATATACCTTGCTAGACCAACATAACCAAGGTGTGGACCATATGACATAAGTACAAGACAAATTAAAATGTGTCCTAGGTGTATGTGACCATGGTTCTAGGTGGTATGATGCTCTAACAAGGATACTGACAACTCCTAATTGGATAATTCCATCACTTGGTTCCTTCATAGAATCTCTTATTCAGGAACAAGACAAGTTGATACAGATGGGATCTCTCAGAACCTCCACAAATCAAGCTCTCTTGTATGGGTTGATAAAGTATGGGAAATAAAGGAGGAAGAAGAAAGGAAAGGATAAGAGAAACACATAATTCGAGCCTAAGGAAGAGTTTGATCCATTCGATGAAGACTTAAAATCTAATAAGGACAAACGTTAGAGGTTTGAAAAGGTAAAGTGATCCTACTATAAGAAAGGAAACCATACAAATAAAGGTTGTATGAAGAAGACCATAAATAAGATGTCAATACTCCTTCAACAACACAATATTTCCATCCCTGAAGGCACAAGGATGATTTTGGTGACAAGACTAATTATCATGAGATATTCCATGGGTCAAAAGCTATATTTTCAAAATATCATGCATTCCTCATTGATTCATGAGCCTCCAATCACATGGTTTCATCCAAAGAATCATTCTCTTCATTAAAACTTACTAATGGTCCAAGTATTAACATGGGATATGCCACTCAAATCCAAGCTAAAGGGAAGGGTTCAATCAAATTTGAGCATGGATTTTTCAAGAATTTCCTCTATGTTCCCTCCTTAGCAACAAATTTGTTGTCTTTATATTAGATGGCTCATTCAGGCTCACTAAAATGAGTTGTATTTGATCCTGACTTAGTGGAGATATCATATATGTCAACTGGCAAGATGATAACAAAAGGTGTTTCAAACCATGCCTCCAAGTCATATGAATTCTCACACTTTATTCCATACTTAGATCCAGTGCAATATTATCTTCCATTTTAAAGGGAAGCTAAATTCATTCTACCTAAAAATTGTGCATATGATAATGTTTCATATTCAGAATCTGAAGTAGAGGACCAAGTTGAATCAATTTTTGGAATTGAAGATGAAGTTCATTCAGGTCTAGATCCAAATCGAGTTTTTAATCCCAATCCTAGGCCTAAATGGGCTCAAAAGGTAATTGAGGTTGATGGGAACATGAATGTCGACCCATATGACAAGATAAGAACAATATCTCAGCTTCAAAATGGGAGCCTTGCTATATGTCAAGAAAATTCATTTATACCAGAAAGGTGCTACAAACTCCCAGAGAGGTGTTAGATGATGTTAAGGTTTGAGAAACAGTTTTTCTCCCTGAATAACAATGAGACATTGGATCATGTCACTCTTCCTCCAAAAATAAGAGACAAAAGTAAATTTCTACATGCAAAATTGGAAGGAGAAATATACCTGGAAAGGACTAAGGGGTACATTGATCCTCTCTTCACATACAAGCCAAGGAATCCATTATATGGGATCAAGAAATGCCCAAAGGCATGGAATCCAAAGTTCAATTCTTCCATACTATCAAAGAGGTTCGAAATATGCAAGTTTGGCTGCAAAATCAAAAGAATTTATTCTCCTCTCTGTCATCAAATTGGAAGAAGGTGGATAGGCTTACATGCACTGTACTAGGGAACTAGTGCACATAAGGACCATCACATAGTATTACTACTCTACAAAGGTACAAATTACATAAATTTTAAGACATTCTTTTTACTTAGGGGAAATTGTTCTCTCGATGTGAAAGCTTGATCTAGTTCCCCAATGTTAATTTTGAGTGGGGTGTTCCCATGGGTTTTCCCCATCTTTTCGTTTGATTGAGAAGTTACTTTTTTGGATTAGATTATATGGCTGACCTTTGGTCTTAGTTTCTAGGGCCCAAGTTGTCCAAGTTAGGATTAAGGGGGGGAGAGTGTTAATATTAATTAATAATACTCCATTGAACACCATATTCTAAATTTTATTTCCTAGCTTAGGGGTATGTTTCCACCTCACTGGTGTCATGGGGAACTCATATGGGGCCCACCTACCACTTGATGCACTATTTTGCATGATTTTATGAGTTCCAGAGGCTAATCCCTATCATTTAGGAACCCACATTGAGTCATGTGAGTCCGACCATCAGTTCACCCTAGTCTGTGTTGAGTTATCCTCAAATGGGCATTCGTTAATTCATCTCCAGTTAGCCTAGTGCAACATTTTATTGATTTGAGTAGGTTAGGCACCTTCTCATACTTACCTTGTTCAGTTAATTGAATGAGAACTGATTTAGTTTCCCTGAGTTGCATTAGTGAGCTCCCAGTCATGATTTTCCCACATTTAGTTAGCACTAGAGTCAGTCCAAATTGGTGAATTCAAATCATACCTAGTATATTCGAATTCTCTTTATTATGTCATCATTGTATTACACAAAGGTTAATGATAATTCATGTAATGTTATGCTCAGCAATTTTTTTCTCTTGGTTGTTCAATTTCACCATGAATGTTTGATCAGTGTACATTGAATTCATTCTTTCTTCTTCAACCTTCTTTCACGGTGAATTGATTCTAGCACGAGGATCGTAAGCTTTGCTAAATTAAACAGTTGCAATCTCTACCAACATAATAGTGACTCCACTAGGCATATTGGGGTTTTAATTATTGATTTCTTGATTTTTTCCTCAATTTTTGGTGTTCTTTCATTTAAATATTTCCATTCATGCTTAATCTATGTCCTAAGACATCTTAACCAAGTTTAGAAGTCTTTGATAATACAAAATCGACCTAGATCAACCTTTACATAGTCAAAAATTTTGCACGGGGTCTTGATTTTCTTGGAAAAATGCTAGTGCACTATGTACACAGTAGCATGTACCCCTGGAAAAATGATGATGCGGGTCACTAATACTCACGTGTACCTCCTAAAAAAACGTTAGTGAACCTCATAATAGTAGCGTTATGCGCAAAGTGTAGAATTTTGGGTGTAATTTGGGATAGGATTGTTTATTTTGAGTGATTCTTTTTTTGTGTGGTTAGATTAGAAATATTAAAACAAGAGTTTTAGAGAGTAATTTCATCTTATGGAAATACAACCTCTTGAACTCTTGCTAAAAATTGGAAACTTATTTGAAAATAAGAAGTTAATAATTTGTGACAGTAAAACATCACTTCTTTAGAAAACGTATTTTTCAAATTCATAAAAGTGATTCTATTTTGGTAGCTGAGACAAAAAATAAAGTTTTTTCATCTCCTTGGGAGGGTGAGTAAACATGAGATAACACTTGCACCTTTGGTGATTGAAGACCGTTATAATTGTTGCTCACACCTTCACTATTTAGTAATTGTTGAGGTTTGATGTCCCTCAATAAATCCTAGTTTTGGAAGGTCGTATAATCCATATTTTCACTAAACTGTGATTCTTTTGAAATAAGTTTTCTTCTTAACTTTCTTAGGAAATTTTTAGATGTGTGGAAAATTTGATTTTTGTTGAGTCTAGTTTCCTTTAGGATTGTTTGACTATATTTCAATATTCTCTTATAAAAAATCCTTTATTAAACTTCAGAGTAACTAATCTCCTGATCCACCCATCAAGGTGGAAACAAGGCAAGCTACCCAAGTTTGACGGCCCCACGACAGTGTGGAGGAAGATACATGAACCGCATATTTATGACTTGGAAACTGAAATACTTGTAAACCCAATCAAATGATACTAGAGAAGAACACCATCAAACCAATTCTCATAATTTGTCATGTCATGGAAAAAATATAGATATAGTTAATGATCTTACTCTAATTGAAATTGAAACAATAGAATATAGTACAGTTTCTCACATAAATTCACCCTTAGCACATCCTTTAAACCTAGTCATACTTTTGGAAAGTTAGTCACTGGTTAGTCTTTTTTGAAAGTTGAAATAATATGCAAAACATTACACTTGACCCTTTGGCTTCATTAAGAGTTCAAGGGACCACATTAATGCAGCCTCAAATGGTTGTGGGAGGAAATAAAAATCCTCTTGGCATGCCCAATAGTTGTCTAGGTTATACTTCGAGGGGAAACCCTTTACCATGGAATGTTAATATTTTTGATAGAATAATGCATCCTCGAGCACAAATTCCAATTGGAATTATCCTTCACCAATGGGTGGAAAGTATCGATAGGGTCATCCTATGATTTATCCTAGCAAAATGCATAACAAAAATCAAACCTATCAACCCCATTCCGCAATGGAGTGGTCAATATTTAGGAAGTAATCAATCTTCCTGGAGTCAGCCTACGCAAGGGGTAAACTTACCTTTGAATGCTTTTCAATCCCAAGGAAAACTTCCATTGTGTAGTCAAGACCTAAAAAGTAACCAATCCTCTTTGGATCTATCTATGCAAGGGGGGAATCCACCCATTGGTTAGGTTCTATGAAGTAATCAACCTTCCTAGATCTAATCTCCACAAGGAGGAAACATACCTTGGAATTCCAATCAAAACAAAGGAAAAAATCAATGGAATGGCTAGGTTTTAGGAAGTAAGCAATCTTCTTAGGACCCAACTCCATCAGGAGAAAATCAACCCAGTGGTCATGTTTGGGGAAGTAACCAATATTCTTGGGACCTAAATCCATAAGGATGCAATCCACCCATTGTTCATGTTCCACAAAGTACCCAATATTATTGGGGGAAGTCTCCACAAGGAGACAATTCACCTTGGAATAATTTTCATGGCCAAGGACCACATCAATGGAGTGGTCATATTCTAGGAAATAACTGATATCATTGGAGTATAACCTTGCAAGGGGGGAATCCATGTATTCATCAATGGTGTTGTCAGATTCTGGGAAATATTCAATCTCTTGGGATTCTAACCCCGCAAGGGGACAATCCACCCATGAATCACATTCCACAATGGAGTGGTGAGGTTCTAGAAAGTAACCAATATCTTTAGAACCAACCTGTAATACCTATTTTTGATCTATTTAGATCACCACATGGAACTGATGCCAATGGTATGATGGGTTCCGTCAATAAACTTGAGCATATTACCCAACAATTGGGACAAATATTTGTTCTCACTTCACAACCTACAACTGGCCAGCATATGCAATAACATGCTAATCCTTCTCTAACCTCTAAAATACTCATAGTTCAATCCATTGAACTTAAGGGAAAGAATAAGAATTACAAGGGTAAACACAGTGTTAATCCTTCCCAAAATCCTAATATTCTTATAGTTCAATCCATGGAACTTAGAGGAAAGAAGAAGAAATACAAGAGTAAGAAGAAAGATAACCCTAGGATGGGTATGCACTCAATATGGCTCAAGATAGTGGGAAACAACAACCCACTATATTGATGCAACCCTTCTTACAACACCATCATAAAATGCTTTCTATAGTGTTGGTACCTCCACCAAGGGGAAACCAGTCAAAATCCTCGCAATGGGGAAATCATCCCAATGCCAATATCTTCATGTGTGATCATGAGGTGAACATTCAAACACCATCCCATTCTTATGATGTCCCTCCTATTACATTGGATCAATCGAAATCACAACTGAGTGGTTCTCTCATCATTGATAAACCAACCATAGACATAGTACCACACCCTCCCAAAGGTGTTCTACATAGAACAATTCATAATACTAATCCATGAGTTTCTCATAATGAAAATGTTGTTGAGGAAATAGCTCAAGCACCATATTCCATGTACACTATGGACATACTACAATATTGTCCTGTGCAAATAAAGTAACTATTTTCTTCAACTAGATCTATTGATCCATCCGATGCAGCTTCAATCATATTATACATAGACCAATTGACATGTAGGGTCCCTTCTGAAGTTTCTTTTCAAATAAAAGTAACATCTCATGGAAATAACAAATTTTGAACCATAGTTGATGAAGGGGCCTTGACTTGTGTCATGACATTTAAATGTTGGCAAGAATTAGGATAACTCATCATAGTTCAATCCCATTTTGTGCTAAAATCATTTGATGGAAATTCGTTCTCTCCTTATGGACTCATTGTTGCCTTCCCTATTGAATGGGGTGGAAAAACAGTTATAGTGGATGTTAAGGTAGTAGATGTGCCTATATATTACAATTTTTTATTAGGACATAGTTGGAAACATGCAATCATAGCTATAGTATCTTTAGAGTCATGAGTGCATTGATTCCCTCATTGGGGGAGATTGTTATGATCAACCAATTAGATTACTACATGCTTGAAACTGAAGTCCATATGAATGTTCCTTTCATTAGGGATTCTCTTAAGAAGGTTCAAGGAATTATGGTAGGATCATTAAAAAAATATTCCCTCATGGGAAACTTTATGATATCACAACCCTTATCTGTTATATAAGTTTCATACCAAGCTATTCAAATGGAATTGACAGATTTGGATCAAAATATTTCTTTGATGGAGGAATATGATCTAGTAACTTGGCTCATTTTGGCTGTGGGTTATCCCATCTCACTTGGTTTCTTGGACAGAATTTTATCATCACATGAAACTATCCTTGAATTCATAAGAATTTGGTTGCACCCACCTAAGGACATATTTTGTGTGGCCACTGGAAGAATTCTTTGTTTAAATATATTCAAGCATAGGAACATAATTTTCATCTTCCTTGATCTTATCATGTATATTTGGAAGCTTGCATATAGGTTTAGGTTATCCCTCTATGAATATGCATTTGAACCTTTTGCAACTCAAATTTTCCATAGGGTCGAACCTGTTGGAAATTGGTGGGTCATCCCATCATATCTATATTTTCCACCATTCCCACAGAAGATCCTACTGAACATGGGACACTTTAGTCAACACCTTATTGCCATTTTGGTTCCCATGTATAGTTATTCTCATAGGCATGGAAGCCTGATTAGTCCCATCATGACCTGGAGTTTGAGACCACATACTTCTTTTCCATACAGTTCTGACCATTTCCTGATGGGATCCCTATTTCGTGTCAGTTTACATAAACATGTGTTAATATATCCACATGAACATGTGTGCTTACTGATTCGGTGCTTATTGCTTATGTTGCATATCTTCCTTTGCAATCACGTTTGGTTTAAGATGCCTATAAACTATATCTTTTGTTTAGTTGACATATACACGTGAGAACTATTTGATTCAGGTAGTTGAATATAGACCATGATTCATGGTGATTTATGATTTTCATGTTTTCACATGAATTAAACCACATTGCCCCTTTCTTACTTGGCCATTGCACTAGATTGGATAACCGCGGTTACTTGGTTCTATTTTATCATCCGTCGACACATAATCCTACTTGAAATAGCCAACCCATGTAGGGAACATCCATAAAAGTGTGCACAACTAGCTCAACCCTTGTTTGCAATATGTATCTTTTTTTTGGCATGAACCATGGTCTTGAAAAATAGATTACACCCATGCAACAATCATTCCCTCCATGTACCATAGCATTCTTTATTCCTTTTTCGATTTAAGAGATGAAAAATTACTAAAAATTAATAAACAAAAAAAGGAGCAGACTTGAATCATGTCATATTAAATCTTCGAAATAGAGGAAACAGTCATTCCCAGACTCCCTTGAACACAACACATAAATTTGTATCCACTGTTAGTACACCAATTACATTTGAAGAAAGAAATTGTACTAGTTATTTGAGCAGATCTCCACTAATGGGTTATCCTTCTGAAATCCATATGGCATTGATGGATTTCATGATGGTTAGTTACTCGAGTCTTATGTTTCCAAGTTTCCATTATCTATCCTGTTATGTGTATAATGGAATTCAAACCAGTGTCATCCATTCCTCAAATTTAATTCCTGACCAATTATGTCGTCCTTCCTTGTGTCAGTATACAGTGTTGTATCTTGCATCTCTACCAAATCATATAATCCTATTGATATCAGTTTCATGTTAGTTGATGTGGGATGCATTACTTACCTCCTTTTTATGGATTGATTCCTATCAACGCCAAATCATCATCTAGGAAATGGATTTAGGAACCATAGTGATTACCTTGTATCTTACAGTCATCCATGGCAGGTGTCCTCATAAATGACAATGGGTATACATAAACTACCCCTGATTTATGGATTCTACAAATGTTCAAGAACAAAGAATCTATTTCCCCTTGCTAGTTTTTACTCAAGTACCTTGATTCCATCATCATTATCTATGGGTCTCCTCACAAATTCTAATGGTATACATCAATAATTGATAATCATATGGTGTTTTATTATTCTCTACATTAGCTCATATATTCCCATGATAAAATTGTACTATCATTGGTTTGTATTGAAGACCCTGGGAAATACAATTGTATCACTCATTGATGCACTTCCCAAGTTGCATAATATTATTCTGCCATGTAAAAGTACCATGAAGACCTTGATATTTTGCACTCATCAAAAGGGAATATATACATTTTTGAAGGATTTACTTTTGACATGGATTTACTATGCATTGTTCATGGAAATGCTTATTTACTACTAAGCATGGGTATTCCTACCTCAGAAAGATATTATATATTTGGGAAATTTCCTTATTTGACATGCATGTGTTTCTTTGACTCTTGGGATTATGAACTAAATCCTTTACCAGTGTGCCTTGATCGCTAAAAATTATTAGTACAAAGAGTATCAGTGTGAAGAGTATCATATTGAAATCAATGTATTTCATCCCTTAACATAGCTTCAGACCTCACACATTAGGGGGAATTTGTTAACAATCAAATTAACACCCTTGAGAATGATGGTTTGAGAAAACATATTTATTTTTCCTGCATCATGACTACCGGGAATTTGGAACAAATTGAGAGCTTTGATCTCTCATCGGACCACTGCTTCCGCAAAGGAAGAAGTATGTGAAGAGAAAGGTTTCTATGAAGAAGTTAATATAATGAATACTTAAGGGCCAAAACCCAGTTTCCACAACTTGTAGAGTGGAAAGAATACATGTCATATGTATTAATTGTCCTAGCATATTGGGAATTCAAGTAAAATGTCTGAAAAACTTAGTAAAGTGGGGTTTTATGAAAATAATCAAAATTCAGAAAAAATTTAACCCCACATCATGTTTGGAAATTGGGTGCGCAAATCCCAATGCTATATAAGAAAGGAATATGAGGTGAAGTAGAGGATAGAAAAATGAAAGAAAAGGCATGATGAAGGATTTGAAGGATAGAAGAATTATTTTCCACCTCAAGCTCTTGGTGAGGAATAGCATGGATGGAGAAGGATGGATTAATGCAAAGGAGAAGGGATTAACCTCCACAATTGGATTTCAAGCACTTTCTTCTTATTTTCAATATGATACAATTCTAGTTTCTTCCCAATTTTTAATTAGAATCTATGTCCTAAATCTAGTTTTGAATTCAATCTTTGGTTGATATATTTCAAGTTTTTAAATTTTTTTCAAGTTCATAGAGGTAGATCTATAGGTAAGGAACTATCAAGCAAGATACTAATTAATGGAGTTCTAAAGGCCATGCATGCTCAATCAAAGGGATCTTCTACAAGTGGCATGCTTCAAGAGGTTATTTTCTTTCTTCCTCTCCTCTCTACTCTTTGAAAATGCTTAGGAATATCAAGAAACATTTAAATTGTTGCATGTATTTTTGTCAATTAGGACTCACCCACCTATAGTAAGGATAGAGAATGTTGTAGACACGTCCCTGCTGCAACATCTACCAACAATAAATAAAATAATAAAAACATAGACATAATATCAGTAAACTTGAATGATGTTTTTTATGACATAAATATTTTCAATTCTAATCAACCAAACAAAACTATTTTAGTTTGGGGGAGGGAAATATGTAAAATTTCTATTACAATGGAATAGTAAAGTTCACTTACCTCTTCCACTTCTTGAAATCTTTTCAAACCAAAGAGAAGGTCCATATGCTCTTCTACACCAACAATCCCATTTCCACTCTTTTGAATGTAGTAAGGGTGAAATCACTTGAGGGAAGTGAATTCAACACTGAGGGAGACAATGATTAGGGATAGGGGTCACTGACATGGATATGGGATGTATGCAATTACGATACACTATTCCTTTAGAGTAATGATTCTATATGGGTGTCCCCTTTGTTGTTCCATCTCATCTTCTTATGGATATAGTTGTAGATGGTTACCAATTGGTTAAGAGAGTTACAACTGAGCCCTAAATTGTCTCTTGTTGGAAATTTTATTTTTGTAACTTCATGGAATCAAGGGAATATGAGATGGGATCCCAATTTAGGGATTAGGGACATCATAAGGATTCAAATACATGTTATTACATCTTTTAATGTCATATTTTGTGAATGACGAGTGACACAAATTGCCGTCACAAACATAGAACTTACGACTTGATCTATAATAGATTCCCTATAATGTGTGAGGTTATAAGGAGAATTGATGGTCAAAATACATTATAATAACCGATGGAGTGGGAAACATTGTTATCAAGGATGAGGTTCCCAAAAATTAAATCAAAAAGTACCTAAAATAGAGAAAAAATGTGTCAGATATACATCTCCCTAAGATAGGCATATCCATGCTCAAAGTGTGATAAAATGTTACGTAGAGAGCATAATATATTAATAAACACTCATAAATACTTAATACTTAATAAAATAATTATAATATTAAATAAATGGTTGCATCCCTTCACATTTAGTCATGAGAAAACTATTTAAAAGTCTCGTCTTGTATTTTAAAATCTCATCTTTCATATTATCAATTATATATTTATTTTACATAAGTTATATAGAGTTTTTATTTCATTGGTATGAAAATGCACACTACTTGGCATTACAAAACTCTTTACCCTCTATCTCCACTGCATAACATAAATTCACATCTACATTTTCCATCTTATTCATTGCTCCCTTGTCCATTCTATGTCTCACCATGCCTAGATTGTTTTCCATTCTATTTTCCTACCCATCTATCCTCCCTCTTATAGGTTCTATCCATCAAATCTTCCTCTTCATCCACCATTCCTCCTTCCTCCATATCCACTCCATCTACAACCTCCATCTCTATGCTATGTTTCCCCAAGCTCCATCTCCCCAACTTCACTACATTGTATCGCTCTCCATTTCCTTTAGTTGTAGTCTTTATCCCTTTGTGTGCCGTAACATCGCTACTCCCTACATCCACTCCACATTCTGTCATGCTTCCTCCACACTCTTCCCACCTATGTTTGCTATATGTTTCCTTAAAGCACTCACTTCTTCCTCATTTGGCCATCACCATGGCCTCATCAACTTTCCACTCTCCAATCCACACCTCTAGTTTGTGTTTTTAGCACACCAACCCTACCACCATTTGTCCCTCCTGTTTGCCTCCATTCCAATGCCTCCACACCAATATTTTCCACCACTACACAAACACAAAAGAATGTTAATAAAAAAAATTATATTATAATAATTCCATTATTATTATTATAAAATTATTTTGTATTCACATTTTTTCTAAAACCCTTATATTCACCGGGAAAACCATAAAGGAGAAAACCTCATGTTAGCACTCAGAATGTACCCCTGATTGTGAAAGGATAATCCCAAGGTAACCATAGAACCAAGATTTCAGAAGAAATTTGGCTTATTTCTTTCTAGGGAGGGATCTCTCAATGTTTATCTCACAGGCTAGATATGTTTTAAAAAGAAAAATATTAATATTGATTGTGGTTGAAACCAGTGCTCATTGGGCATGGAGTCATGTAGGAAAATAAACATTCACAATGCTATTGCAAATGAATTTAAAAAGAGGCATGGTATTTACTAATTCACAGTAAAAAATATTTTTGTCTAGTGATATAGAGTAATTTTAGAAACAATCCATTAATGTGGGCATTTATCAAGGATGAATCCAGCATTAACTTTAGAGGAAAGGTCTTGTGAATACTTAAAAGAAATGGAACAGAGCATATGGATATGAACTCTGAACCATTATAAACTAATTTAAGAATGGAAAGGTAATAAAATGGAAGTTGAATAAGAAACACATGCACATATAAGGAAAGCAAGTACAGACTGAAAAGATAATAACACAAGAATCTCTATAAAAAAGGCCTACTCGGCTCTGAAATTGTATTAATATTTTGGATCTCTGTTACAATACAACTTCTCTCATGGGTTACAACCCTTGTTACAATGTAAAAACTTGCTTAAATACAAAAACATGCTCCATGAGCTTATAACTAACTCTATACTAAAAATAGGAAAATAACTTCCTTTTTACTTCTGTCATTTAGATCTTAACTAATAACTGCTCAAGAAATAAACTACAAAATGTTAACTAACTAATATTCAACAATCTTCAAGAAATATTCATCAGTGCAACCTGTACTTAGTTTTCCAAAAAAAATCTACTTTCTTCCATTGATCAATAGTTAGTAGCCCCAAGCTGGCCATTTCCTTTTCTAGCACCCTTAATTCCACATGGTCGATGTAACATATTTTTGGTAGATGCATGCAAGTAGCTTTGAAAGTGTTTAATATCTCAAAATATTCAGATAGTTTATCCACTATTGTTTTTCTAGAAATATATTGATGCATGTCTTCATATTTCTTATGATCTCATCTTCACCTAACCAATTGTACATGATAATTTACTTAAGAAAACACTTTACCACTTTCTTCCCAGAAGAAAGGTAAACCCTTCTTCAACACTAGTGTGAATAATTCAATGAACATCTTGATCTAATGTTGCATAATTTCTATTTTGGCTTGTATGGTGTTAATATGTTGATGCTTACCAACAACCTTTCTTTCCCAAGTGATGACTAAAATTATGTCTTTAATCCCTATTGTCTTTAAGTCATCCTCTGACATGCCATTCAGAAAACTAACTGTGTTTTTTGTTGTGTCTATGTGATTTTTGTTCAAAGCTTCTTTCACTACTTTACAACTTTGTCTGGAAGCAAGTAGTGACAGTTTCTTTATCCAGGAGATAATTGAGATATGGTCAAGTTTTCCCACTTTCGTTATAATCATATCCTAGATTATATGCTTAGCTCCTTGTACATGCAGTTGTCCAGTCAACTGATTCATTAGTTTATCATTCTTGTCTAGGAGGTCTTTACATTTATTTTCCATATCCTTTCTCTCCTCCACTTTCTTTAAAGATGCATACTCTAAGTTTTTATTCTGATTTGTCAGGCCAACAATATCTAGATATCTCAATCTTACCTAAGACATAGCTTTCACAATGGACTCCTCAGTTGTTTGCATAGAAGGTGCAACAATATGTACCTCAGGTTGTTTTCTCTATTATTCAATTTCTTTCTCCATATCGCCATGTTTTTGCTTGAGGACCTTCACATTCTCATCCAGGAGCAATTTCTCTTTCTACCATTCCTTTTTCTGCTCTGCAAACTTTAATATCTTATCTTTTCAGCTGCTTAGTTCATCATTCAATATTTCTTTCTCCTTCTCCAGCTCTGTCAATTATGAAGCTTGTATGAGCTGAGTAGCATGAATTTTCAGCTTCTTCTTTGGCAATTGAATTGTATTCTCTTTTTATGTAAGCAACTTCTAAGTTTCTTATCCTTTTTTGTCTCACTATATGCAGCCAACAGATCTTCGTGGATATTTTTTATTTGCTATAGGTGTGCTTTATTTTCCACCCTCTCATGTCTCAATTGATTTTCAATTTTAGTCTTGGTGGATTGTAACCTAGATACCTTCAGGATTTCTTTAAGCAGATTATTGTTTATAACTTCTCCAGTTTGCTTATGTAGATGAATCATGTCTGGAACATGGATATTTTCCAAATTTAACCTCATTTCTGCCACCCTATTCTTTGTAGCTAGTGGTAAGTTTAAGGTGTTCTGAACATGATCCTTAATAGTAACCAAGGAGACATCCATGCTATAAATTTTCCTTACATCTGCATATAAATTCAGAGATTCATCCAAGGATGTATCTATGCTATCCTTGTATATTTCAAACAAGTCTACCCTAGTTTTAAATTGATCTTTAGACCCCTCAGGAGTCTATGAAAAAAATACTCCTTTACCTCAAAGGATGGGCCTTTTATCTTGATATTCTTATTCTTTCTTGTTACCTCTATAAAATCTCCCTCTACTTCATTCTTTTGTCTCTTTGAAGTATCTGAGCTATCCTCCTGTCTTGTTTCCATGGCCTCTAAAAATGTTCTCTTATTAGTCATTTCAGAATGACTAGCAATTGGGCTGATTTCATTTGCTGTAGATATTATGGCCAATGGTTCATTCTATGTACCATTGGTATTTCATACTGGTGACGTTGGATCTTGTTGCATGTCCCTGTCACTCTACATTGTTGAAAGGTAATCTAACCAATTATATTTTCAGCTAAGCCCTCAACCTCTTGGTGTTCAAATGGTTTGTTCTTATTTACTTGATTCCTTATAGAAATGATGTGATGGGGATCATAATTTATGGCATAATGAACCCCATTTTGTTACCCTTTTTGAGCTAAAAACCTTATGTATTAATGCATATTTTGTTGTCATTTTGGCGTCTTTGCATCACACAGACTACCTTTCAGCTTCAGGTATGATCTTATTTCAATTTATTTTAAGATTGATTCATTCTTGATTACTTTACTATTTTAATGAATAAATTCGATGATTAATTGATGTAACTATTAAAAAATGCATTTGTCGATTGCAGAGCATGTTTTTTGGGAGAATTTTACATACATACACACGTTCCACTAGATATGCACATAGCATATCTAGCTCGTCATATAACTCACCGAACCAACCACGCATTAAAACTAATTGATTCTCCAGCATTTAAGCATGGAGTGATCTAGAAGCCACCGACTATCCACCTGTTCAAGTGTTAGCACAGGCCTTATTCTGGAAGGTTGCCAATGTACATCACAACGCTAGAGAAGGGGAGCAACCTCATGCCCGATGAAACCAACTCGCGACAAGGGAGGAGAATGACTGTGTGTTGGAATTAAAACAATGAATTGTAATAATGGTTGACTCATCCCAAAAGAGCAGTCGACCACTAAAGGGTCGAATTGCTCGCTTTCTCAAGACTATATATATAAGAACGCTTGTATGCGAGAAGGGGTTAAGCAGAAGTAGTTTTTAGCTCAGCAAGTTTATGTAATTCAGACTTTGTTTATTTTTAATGGAAAGTTCTATCATAATTTCTATGATCGTGTTCCATTAACACTTGGTAGGCTGTGACTCTGTTTGCTAGGGGGGGCCCCGACCAATTAGAGTTTTATATTTTTGTATATTCTCTTTCCTTTTTTTTATAATTAGCATAATTTTTTTCATAGGGTATTTATGTAATTTCATTTCTGCAATTGTTTATATTGTTTTCTTTAACTTGGATTTCATTCCAGTCTTATGATGCTTGTATTTTAGATTCCATTTTAATGTTATGATGCTTATATCGTCTTTCATTTTAAGTTGGCAACCGGTTGCATATAGATTAGATTGTAATTTATTTTGTTACATTTCCAGTTTATTAGACTAGATTGTAATTTCTTTTTAATGCATTTCCATATATATTAGACTGTGAATTCCTTTTTGCATTTGCATATAGACTATATTGTCATTCCTTTCCATATAGATTAGACTGTAAACTTCCTTTTGCTGCATTTGCATATAAACTGGATTGTAATTATTTTTGATGTATTTCTAGTTTATTATTTGATTCAATGATAATAGATTAAATTGCTTTCAATACTGTATAATTTAATCATAGTTAGTTTCAATTCTGTTAGTTCTTAGTATTTTCTAAATTTATTTAATCTCTAGTTTCCTTTCAAATCTCTAGGTAATAATGCTTTCAAATTATGAATTGTATTATCATGTTGGGTAAATAGATTTGAGTTATGAATTGTAAATTATATGTGAATTAGTTGTTAAATAGGTTTAAATTTCTGTATTTACATCCTAGTTATTACATGCATAGGTCAGCTGGACGAAATCATCTATATTAATCAATTTTTCAAAGTTTTAAGTATTTTTGTATACAGATTGTCATATAGACAGACTATTTGGCTTGTTATACAGACTTCCATTTCAACATGTTGTTTAGTTTTTCATACAGTCCTTAGCATATTTTACATAGTTTGAGTCTGTTTTATTTAGTTCTTTGAGCAGGTTTTGATTAGGATAGTTAGATAGTAATTATATTTCTTTTCAGAGTATGTGATTAAATTATTTAGAGTATTTATTAAGGCTTTAAGTCTTTTTACCATATGATTGTATTAGCTTGAATTAATTCTATTTCTGTACATATGATTTAAAGTTAATTATACTAATAATTTGGTAGACATATTGATAGGTCATAAATAGAAGTTGTTCTTTTCTGTTAGATGGTTATTAAATAATAATTTAGATCATCATCATGTTTTCTTAGTTAGGTCTTTTCCTTTGCATTTTCTATAAGTGTCCATGATATAAAGAACCATGTTTACCATTACTTGCAACTAGACATTCCTTAGTTTACATATTTTCATAGAGGTAAAGTTAAAATTAATTCCCTTTAGTTTCTATAGCTCATTTGAAAGCCACTTTGACTCTCCTCCTACCCCTGTTCCAGTCACTGTAAATGCTTATCCCCAAAACAATCCAGGAGAGTGGAATTAGTCTAAATTTCCATGTATATCCTTAATTATATATTTTAGTTGATGTAATTCTGTAAATCTTCCTTTGTATAGTTAGTTTCAAAGTTGTTTAAAGTAGTAGAATAGGTTTTAAGGGATAGTTTGTTATCTTGTTTTTATTTGCATCAAGTATGTATAAAGTAGAGTAGTATAACTGGATACTACACTAGTCTAGTCTTCTAGCTTAATCTTCTTAACTATTGAATTCTTAGGAGTATTTGTTTCTTATTTTAAAATATCTTTTGATCTGTGTTTGTTAAAATATTTCCACGACACCTTAGGAATCCTTCTTCCTTCACATATATTTTGTAGCAACTCTAAGCTTACAAACCCTGGTCCATAATTAAATATTAGGTAAACTATTCAAGACAATATTTTTCCCAACATGGAAGTAGCTATATGAAACCCCATATCCTTAAGAAATATCTCTATTACAAGAAATATAGCATTTATTTTGGTGATAAATGGTCCAACCACCAAAGAAACTTAATCTCTTAATATTTTCTGAAACTTATAAATTGTTAATTTTCAACAATAAGCTTCTATCTGATCAACCCCAATGCAAAAATTCTTGTAGTAAGAAATACAGGTAGGATATATGGTTCATGAGTGAATCCATATACCCTAATGATGGTATGTTCTTCCAATAAAAACCAATCACCAATCCTTTTATTTGGTGAAAATTACAAATATTCTTTCATGATTGGAAACACTCCAAGTAACTTGTTCTGTAAAATGACCTTATACACTTCAACCATTAAAAAGTTCATGTATTTAAAGAAATTCCCGTTGATCTCATATATGAAAACTATATCTGGTAGTTGCAAATTTCTTCATTGAAGAACAAAAGCATCCTTACAAAATGATATTGGAATTTGAAATGCATTGTACTGTGGAAATTCACCAGTTGAGAGTGAATACTCTAAGCCAGGAATTCATCAAACTTAAGGAATACTGACTGGGATTATTGGGGCTCAGATTGACTTGTGCTAACTTATATGAAAGGAAGAATCATTAACAACTCAATGACATACTTATATGTATCCAAACCTAAAAAATGACTCATTAATGAAATGACTAGTTTAGTTTCATCATTAAATAAATTGGTATCTACAAGGAAGGATTGATTTTGCAGAGAGACATCTGGCCTAAATCAAGTATTGAAAAAGGATTGTTTTAACTCCAAGGATGATTCACAGAAATACTAAATCATGTTTTCTTCATTAAAATCTTCTTGGGACAGAGTGAACGAAGAGAGGACTACAAATGAATCACTGAAAACCAGAGCATTGACATGACATGAGATTTTAGACTTAGTTGATCCCATAGTGGCTCTTTTAGAAGGGGAATAATTTGAAGCACACCACTCAACAAAGTATAGAAAACCTAGGGTTTGTGCAGGGAAGAAAAAATGAAAATAGGACCTACAGTCACCATGAAAGTCTTCAAAGGTTTTTAATTTATATTTTAACTGGTTAACTAAGCCAAAAGATAACAAGGTATACAAAACCTCATTATCCCTTTCTTCAAAAAATTCTTCAATTTTCTGGTATTCTAGAGCTTGAGCCTCTATTTCCCCTCCATTGTCCATTTTTAAACACTCTTTGGTAGGTAAAAAGTGGCCTACCTTGTAAGTTGACGGGTGGATGAGAATATCTTTGAGTATTCTTCTTCCACACAAACCGAGCTCTCCTCTTCTGATGCACAAAAGACAAATAATCCCTATCCACATGCTTTATCCTTTTATAGTATTTTATGCTATGGAATCCTCTGTTATTCTTCATGCAACTTACCTAGGTGAATCTTTTTCCCTCCATATATTTGGTATCTTTTATCTCAATCCATCGATCTTGATCTTTGCTTAGCATTACATTTTCAATTTGACTATCCTATTTACCTTTATCCTCCCTACAATTCCCGACAGCAGATTCTTTCATAGTCGTAGATCTATCATTTTTTTTTACCATCGTAGATTCTCTTCTTGATTTACTATCGTCCATCCAGAATATAAATGAACTGCATGTTTCATCAGTGGATTGGAAAAAAACCCTTGATCTCATTCTCCATAATTATGAACCGTCAATCAATTTTGACATATTCCACTCAACTCCAATTTCACAAACAACATGCACCTTTCTCCATCAGACTTAATCTCCATTGTAGATCTTAATCGACATGAATCTCAACCTTCAATCATGCGATCCATTTAACACATTCCACTGATTTCAACATCTCATTAATCTACACAACTTCTATCAGTGAAATGATCTAGAGTCGTTGATCTCATTCAGGGATTGACCTTCACCGTTGATTTGTGCGGGATATACAACTTTCCACTGATTTCTAAATTACCTTTTCCTATGCGTGTTCACCAAACATAATATTTATGGATCACTTTCTCCTTTTGGTCTCTGTCGTTGATCTGTGTAGTTTGCAATATTTTCCGGTGATTGGAAAAGTTTAATTTTCGGCGCTAGTTCCACCAGCGGAATCATTATCATCCTTATATCTACATTTCCTTTTTTCTTGATTATTGATCATTTCTCCACTTTACACCATTCTACTAGCTACCTGCATTTCTTCTCTCATGCATCTCTAGCTAGCGTATTTATTGACAACCGTAGATATTCCCCTCCACATATCTACACCATTAAAGCATATCACATGATAGCATAGGTGCGCATCTTTGATTTAAACTTATTTGTAAATCTTAAACCATGATTTAAACTTTAGAAATATCACCCTTCATTATTTTTCAAGCACCTTATAACATACCTTTGGTCATATTATAAAATTCTCCACACCATACCTTATTTATCCTAAGGTCTTCCCCTTTACAACTCCTAACCAGAAATGGTTCTAACACCCCGCAAAATTCCTTAGAATAGTGCAGTCACAAAGACTGTGTCATAAGATGATCAATCCGAGTAATAAGAATAAGTCAATAGCTATCTATCTCTCCTCCCTTGTCTCTCTCTCTCACATGAAAACTTGAGTGAGTGTGAGGTGTGTATAAATGAGGGAGGGTGCCTCCCTATTTATACTAATGAAGTGACTGAAATTTTACATGAACGATCCTACCTGTTTCACTAATAGGGATGACTTCTCCTAGAGAGACACCAAATACACATTACATTATGTCACATTAGGGACTATTTCTTTGACTTACAACGGAGGTTGTACCTCAAGGTATTGACACAATGAACGCATCCCACAAGGATGAAAACACATCTCCAATGGGGATACATCAACATAAAATTATAATATACATCAAAATATCTTCCGAAGTTACAAATACATTAACACTCCCTCATAAATAGGAAGGTATTATCTCTCTTCCACAATTATTGAGACATCTGGTCATGTCTTCATCATAAAGTCATCATCACAGAGTCATAGAGTCATCATTATAATAACTTCTACCATCGTCATCTTCATATCGATCATCAAATCGTACTATTTGTCATAGAAATTTTCTATAGATCTATCCCTTTTTCATGTTGGGTGTAGGTCTATTCCTCATCTAGGTCTCCATCACATCTTCAACCAAGCCATATCATAAGGAATATCTAGGATCTTATTTACATTGCCACAGTAATAACCTGCTTCTTCTACGTTTATGTCATCATATCAAGATCATCTCTTTTGTCCTGCACAAAACAAAATAGAGCACATAGAGCATCCATGGTGTTATCTCCCAAAATAAATTTATTTTGATGGTAGGAAGAATCTTCTTGTGTAATGAAAGATATGAGTATCACTGACAATTTGAAAGCCTATGTTTTTTATTTGGGCGAAAATTTTACAAGTTATAGCTTTTGGTGGCTTAGGCTAGGGCTATTATAGCTCATTAGCCACTGGAAAGCTAGGTTTCGGTGGCTAAACAGTTGAACGTGGGGCAAAGGAGAACCACCGAAAGCAGTCTAAGAAAGCAGAGTCAAAGTAACACTTTCAGTGGCTTAGGCAAGAATATAGAAAACTCATTAGCCATAGAAAAGGGGCGCTTTTAGTAGATTAGAAAAAGGTGCAACACATATGCTAACCACCGAAAGCAGGAAGATAAGCATGGGGTGAAAAACCCTTTCAGTGGTTTAGGTGAAAGCTAGGGCATTTTATTAAACAATGAAAGAACATGTTTTCGACAGTTAAAAATGTTTTTTCGATGAGGTCGTTGTCTGCCGAAAGAATAAGTTCACCACAGCGATGGGGTAAAAGTTCCGGTGGCTTGAGCAAGAAAGACAATGTTTCATTAGCCACCAAAAGCTGGCTTTTCAGCGGCTAGCTGACAGACTCCTAGAGGATTTAACCATCGAAAGGGAAAAATAAGGAAACAATTAGGGAACTTTCACATCTGACCCCATTAGCAAGAAAAATGATCATTTGTGAGAATGACTAACCACCGAAAATATTTGTGCCTATGTGATTAAGTGTGGAAATGAGTGAAGAAGGTCATTATGCTACTAGCAAAGGACTGATCTGAATGCAAACCCTTAGTCTTCTTCCACCTGTCCAAAGGATCATCAAATAGCCACCGAATGTTCTGGCTAAAGTAGGTTGCAGTTATGTGGGAAAAGAGATCTAGAGGATCGAGCTGCTCTCATCATTTTTGTGACCTTAGCCTCCATAAACAACATAAAACCCTCATAATCAGTGCCTAAAGTATCCATCTGATTTCATTTTGGAAATTGTCATTCTCTCCACCTGAAAAAACTAGCTTTGAAATAAGCAGCCTGCTAAAGCATACTGCATACGAGTCTGAAATCCGTTTTGTAGGTACCCTGGAGATAAACCCATCAATATGAAGAAGAGTGGACTAGCTCTCAGGCAGGAGCTAGGTGATATCAGTTATCTAGAAGCACATCTAGAGGTTTGGAGACTTTTCCAAGAGGTCGGCTATTACAAATTCTGTGAGAAAATACAAGGCTTACATCAGCAAGTGGCTAAAGATTTTTCCCTCTCATTTGATGGTTCAAAAGTAGTTAAAGGAAAAGAGGAGTTTCTCATAGATGAAACACTAGTCAGTGAGGTGACACAACTCCCTTCCATGGGAGAGAAATGTTTCAAGACCACCATAAAAAAAGAGGTGGAATTCAGGTCTTACCTTAAGCCTGAGCATAGAGGAATAATATGGAAGAAGAGTGTTCCATCATCATGGCTGGAAGAGAACTAGCAACGACTGCTAAAGGTCATTGTGGTCTACTTAACCTATGAAGGGAAGTATAATAGAGAAATGATCTACCATTTCAAGATCATGAATCATTTCATAGGTAAAACACCTCTCAATCTGCCCTTTTATTTACATATAATTCTAGGGAAGATGGCACATCAAGTAAAATCCCAGCCATCCAAGATTGCTAGTCGGTTGTCCCACCATGGTCTTATCCAGCTATTGGTCCAAGAGCTCTTGAAGAGAAGAAATATGGCTTGGCCTTATTTTATGTTCTAGAATGTCTTTGAGATAGGCCTTCAGCTAGAGGGGAAAGGGAAGTGTCCTGCCAAAAAATCCAGCACCCCAAGGAGTGCGAGAAGAAGGAGGAGAGCCATTTCCCTAGCAGCAGCAACATAACAAACTCCCTCCTCTTCCAAGAACAAGAAGGCAAGAAGGAATTTGGACTTCAGTGAGAAAGTTCAGGAGGTAGAAGTACAACAGGAAAATGTCTTAAATATACCCTATTCAAATTCTGAGGAAGAACAAGAAGAGGATGTAGTCATAGCTTTGCAAATTGTACCAGTTTCTGAAGCATTGCCACCCCCCACACCACAGGAGCAGGAGGAACCAACAGAAATGGATTCCTCCAGTAGGCCTAGAAGTCAAAAGATCAATTTGCTACTGACGCAGGTTTATGAAATGGAGGTATTGGAAACAGAACTAAAGAGAAATAATGAGACATTGAGTAGGAGAAACAACTTATTGCACAAGTCCTACCTGGAGCAGGGAGAAAGATACATCTTCTTGAAAAGGCTGAACAAAAGATACCTAAAGGACAATACCAGGTTATACAGGATGGTTACACTCCAAAGGCTACAACTGAAGGAAGCCAAATCAAATCCTAGTAGCCACCTCGCCTTATCAACCCTAGCTAAAGCAACCATCAGTCTCCATCCTCCTGAAGCTAGCCAAGGCACTGTTAACACCCCTAGTATGAAGCCTGCAGAAGAGGAAACTTGAGCCAATAGGCCCAATAATTTTTGTAAAATAGGGCTTTTGGTGGCTTAGGCAGAAAATGGAGCATCCCATTAGCCACCGAAAGTGTCACTTTCGACAGCTAACGATTCCGATAGACTGGCCACTTAACCATCGAAAGTGGATAGAGGCTTAAAATAAAATTCTAGCAGACAGAACCGGTTTTGGGAAACTTCAGATGGTTCATGGATGTGATCTGAAGATAAAAGGTGTTGAGGGACACATCAGAAAAAAGGTCTATGTGAGATCCACTATGACAAAATAGCGCCAAAAGACACCAACCCTAGCTGTCAAAGAGAAATCAGTGGTTTTGAATGGAATAGCACCAACAGTAGTGATCACCAGCAAATACTTCAGTTATTTAATATTCATGCAGTGAACTAAATATTTATTAGAGTTAGACAAGTAGTTAGGTATGGTTTCAAACCCTAATTTGCAAAAAATTGTTACTTTTGTTTATTTTGTAAAAAAACAGATCCAGGTTTTAGGATCTATATATTTTTTGTAAAAGGCTATAAAGCCTAAGACTATTTTTCTAAAAAAGGTTCGACTTCAGGGATTTATAAGACTATACTACTGTCAGCTTCTCATTTTGCTCATTCTTGAATATAAGCTCTTTTGTTATGATTTGTTAAGCCTTCATCTCTATCTTTACTGTACTTATGCTTGAATGTGTAGTTTAGGTTAATTTCAAGTTGTTTAATAACTAATAGCTATCATCCTATTGGTGTGTTAATGTGATTTGATTTATAAGTACCATCCTTGTTAGGATTTAGCCATTTATATGCATCTACTTTGTATGTAAATCTGCCAGCCTAATGAGTTATCCATCCCTGCACCTTATTGTCAACTACTGAATAGTTGTAACTAAAAGCCTTGTAATTGAGTGAGTTTCATGCATGTCTTGAGAGTGGAAGGTTATATAGGTCACCTGACTTGATCCATATTTGAAAACCATAAAAACATTGTAATTTACCAAGCATCCTCGAGATATAACCTAGAGGAGTTTCCTGGAGTGATAACAAATTGGTGCTGTTGCCAAGGAAAGAATACTGAATCTCAACTTCCCTGGGAAATGACATAGATCCTTGCTTTGATGATAGAAAAATCTTGGACACTATTATGGTTGTAATCATCTATCTCGCGACTCCATTGAAATAAGGTGGCTTCAAGAAGACCAAGTACTAGAGAAAACCCTAAGGGGCCACCAACAACACCTGTTTCAGATCTAGAAGAAATTTTGAGAAGAGTTAGGGATTTACTAAGAGAGACCAGCAGTGCTGCAGAAGAAGCCACATCAGGTATTTCAAAAAAAAAAATCTGCTATTATTTCTTTTGCTGAAACACTTAATTCTCACGAATTTATAAATACATCAGGAAATCCTAGGGTTTGGGCATATTCAAGCACTACTGCTTGTGAAGATCCAATCCCTGGTGACTCCACTGGGATAAGTATACCACCACCACCTTCTTAGCAAGTACCTTCATCAGTGTTTCCTTCCTCAACCCTGTCCATACCCATTTCAAAAATGGCTTCCCCTCAATTGACCAAAATGGAAAGGATCCTAGTAGCTAGGTATGCCCCCCTAAATTTTCCAAATCCCCTCTCTGCCATGCCTACTAGAGATTACCTCAAGTATATGCCTAAGTTCATAGGAGAAGGGGATTTCACAGCTGAAGAACATCTATAAGCATTTTACAGCTATGATGAGAATATTAAGATAGAGTAAGAAGATGTATGGACTAGGGTTTTTGTGCAAAGCCTAGATGGTTAGGATAGGAAATGGTTTAAGGAAATTCCTGCTGGATCAATGGCAGGCATTGAGGCCCTAGATGACATCTTCCTAAATCATTGGGGAGAGAGGAGAGACCACCTCTACTATATCATAGAGTTCAACAAACTGAAAAGAGAAAATGGGGAGTCTGTCGCAAACTTCACCAAGAGGTTCAACAATATGTACAGCAAGATCCCCACTGAAATCAAGCCCACTAATACCTCAGCTAGGATAACTTATGCAAATTCCTTTGACTCTGATTTCTGCCTACTTCTCAGAGAAAGGAGGTTTGCCTCCTTATCACTCATGCAAGATTCTACCCTAGAGGTAGAATAAAAAAATTTGGCATCTCAGAAGGTCAGAGGAAAGATAGACAAGAAGAAGCAGCTAGCAGACCCTATTGGGTCTTCTTCATCAGAGAACAAGATTGAGAAAATAACAAAATTATTAGATAACCTTACTGCTAAAATGTCTAAATTGAAGGACCAAGGACAGATTCCTGTGAGGGGTAAAGGGCCAAGTGACTTTGCTCCTTGAAACCCTAATTTTGTACCTTATAGAAGAGGAAACCCCCCAGCTCATATTCTCAGAAGGGAGAGGAATCAAGAGGAATATCATAGAATAAGAGCTCCATTTCAAAATGTTGTACTAGAAGAAGAGCCATAATTCATTGAAGAAGAAGGAGAAGCTGAAGACAACATCCACTGCATGGAGGATGAGGTGTACTATTCTTTTTTGACACATGTAGAATATGAGGAAGCCCTAATTGATGAGTAGATCACTGAAGAGGCTGTATATCAGGCTGATGGTTAGGGAGGGTACAATCTGAGGTCTAGGCTGGTTTCCCCTCTCAAGAAGAATGTTGGTCCTGTCAAGTAGCTTGCTGCACCATCCAAAAAGATCATTGTTTTGCCAAAGAAATGGGTTGTCATATCCAAAACATTGTAGAAACCAACACCTTCAACCATTACTGATCAGGTCCAAATCAAATTTCCAGGGCATAAGGTAAGGTTTCTAGATAGGCTACATTATTCTTTCAACCTTGAGTCAGAAATTCAAAAATTGAAGATACCTTTCCCATTAATTGAGCTAATGAAAAATGATGCATTCAAGTCTTCCATCCTAAATTCCCTTCAGCCAAAGATGCATATTGACACTGACTTTCTTAACTTGCAAGATGATAATCCTGTTGTGACCTTTAGCCCCATGATTAAAGACCTAAAGGACTCATGCCCTCCTTTCTACATATCCCTGAATATCCATGATAAAATATTCCATAACTGTTTGCTGGATTCAGGAGCCTCTCACAACCTAATGCCAAAGGCTGTGTTGGATGAGCTTGGTATCAGCATCACAAAGCCCTACCATGATTTATTCTCCTTTGAATCCAAAAAATTCAAGTTCTTGGGCCTCATCAAAGACCTCGTTGTGAACCTAAGTCAGCTACCTTCGAAAAGCATCGTGATGGACATTGTAGTGGCTGACATCCCTTCAAAATTTGGTCTCTTGTTGTCTTGATCATGGAGAAAAAGACTAGGTGGCATCCTTCAGATGGATCTTACATATGCCACTATCCCCATGCTTGGAGGAGACACTAAGAGGCTATAATGGGAAAATCAGTTGGCCTACATCATAATCAAGGAGAGAAATTCAGTGAATCACCCCATCTATGTAGTGGACACTGATTTTGGGTCATGCATTATGCATATAGATGATTCTCAGCAAACATCAGTCCAGCTCACTGAGCCTACCTGTGAGTATCCCGAAGAAGTGACCACAACAGTCTGGAGCATGTATTTTGATGGGGCTAGTACTCAAAGCTCTGCATGTGCAGGTGTAGTATTGATCTCCCCATCCAAGCAAAATATTCATCTGTCTTACAAGATTGATTTTAAAACCACTAACAATATAGAAAAATATGAAGCCTTGTTGCTAGGAGTTAAAGCTTCCAAGGAGATGGGGATCATCTGCATGAGGATTTTTGGAGATTCATACCTCATTATATAGTAGGTCAACAACACTTTTCAGACAAAAAACATCAGACTAAAGGCCTACAGGGATGAGGTATGGAAACTAAGAGACTCCTTTATGCTTTTTGAACTGTCATATATACCTAGGGCTTTGAATCACCTGGCTGATTCCCTGGCTATATTTGCAAGTCTATGCATTCCTCCCTTACCTCCTAAGCTTAGCTAGATGTTCAAGTTAAATACAGACCTTCCCTACCAGACAATGTCAAATTCTGGAAGATGTATGAAAATGATGACGAGCTTGGTAAGTTCCTTCAACTAGTAGATGAATTCTTTGATATACACATAGACCAAGAAAACCTAAACATGGAGGAATCCAAGTAGCTCAAGTTGAAAGATAAAGTGGCTGATCAAAACATTATCCAATTACCCAACAAATACATACCTCAAGGACTAGTACCACTGGAAGGGTTGTTTGACCACAATGACATCCCTTTTAAGCCTACCAAAAAGGAGCTAGATCTTGCTATCCAAGAGCAAAACATAGGTAGCCAAATCCATCCAAAACTAATAAATTTTTCTACTAAATTGATTGCTGATCAAAGGTCAAAGTTTTGTAGCTTGATAAAGTATTTTTTTGATGTCTTTTCCTGGGAGTACAGTGACCTGAAAAACTATGACACCAATATCATCCAGCATAGGATCCCTTTGGAGAAGGACACCATCCCTTTCAAGCAGAAGTTGAGATCCATCAGTCCTCTCCTATTACCGGTAATTGAAAAAGAAATCCATAAGTTCCTCAAAGCCAAGATCATAATCCCCCTCAGGTACTCCAACTGGATTGCAAACCTAGTGGTGGTAAGAAATAAAAATGGAGAAATAAGGTTGTGTGTGGATTTTAGAAACTTGAACAAGTGTTCCAAGAAAGATAACTATCCACTACCCAAGATGGAACACCTGCTGTAGAAAGTCTCAGGGGATAGGGTTATGTCCTTCTTAGATGGCTTCTCTAGATACAACCAAGTTGCTATGCACCCTGATGACGAAGAGAAGACTGCCTTTACCACTCCCTGGGGCACGTTCATGTATGCTAAAATGCCATTTGGGATAATGAATGCTAGGGATACCTTTCAGAGAGCCATGGACCTAGCTTTTGTAGGGTTGAAAGATAAATTTGTGCTGATATATTTGGATGACCTAATAGTTTACTCTCACAGCCATCATGACCACTTGCAACATCTAAGGAAGGTATTTCTGAAGTGCAGAAGGTATGGAATATCACTGAACCCTAAGAAGTCCCAGTTTACACTCAGTGAAGGAAAACTCCTAGGCCACATAGTCTCAACTGAGGGCGTAGAGATTGATCTGGTAAGGGTGAAAGCTATCCAAAATCTATCAATATCGAGGTCAAAAAGAGACATTTATTCATTTTTAGGCAATATAAAATTTGTCAAGAGGTTCATCCCTAATTTCTCTGAGCTGGTAAAGCATATAACAGTCATGCTGAAAAAAGAGGCAAAAATAAAATGGACTGACCATGCAAGAAACTCTTTTGAATACATTAAGAAGGCTATCATGGAGGCCCCAACCCTGATTAGTCCTAATTACACCAAGAGTTTTTATGTTTTCTCTTTTGCATCCTATGACATAGTGGCAATTGTACTATTAAAAAATAATGATGAGGGTCTTGATCATCCAATTGCAGTCTTCAGCAAAACCCTGAGAGATGCTGAGCTGAAGTATGACCCAATTGAGAAGCAGGCTTATGCTCTCATAAAATCTTTGAAGACTTTCAGAATTTATATTCTCCTTGCTAAGGTCCTTGCAAATGTCCCTTCAGCTGCTGTGAAGGATGTTTTGACTTAGCCTGACATTGATGGGAAGAGAGATAAGTGGATTTCCAAGCTCATTGAGTTTGATATAGAGGTGAAACCCACTAATCTGGTGAAGGGACTAGGTCTAGCCAAACTCATGGTCAAATAAAACTGTGAACTGATGGGAATAAATTTCACATGTGTCAAATCAACAAAGGTGCATACTGTGGTAGTAGCAGAAGTAGATCAAGATCATAATGGCATTCCATCAGTAGCTGAAAACATATCTTCATGTGAGTGGTACTCAGGTATTATTAATTTTTGCAAAAATTAGAAGTTTCTCGTGATCTCACTCCTAACCAAGCACAAGCTCTTAAGTTAAAATCTGTTAAGTTTTGCATAATTGACAAACTGTTGTACTGGAAAGATCAGTCTAGAATTTTTCTAAGGTGTCTAGATAAAGAGGAAGCAGAGTAGGTCATGCATCACTTTCATTCCAGCACATGTGGAGGCCACCACTATTAATAAACCACAGCCCACAAGATCTTAAAAGTAGGATACTATTGGCCAGTCCTCTTTGTTGATGTATGCACTTTTGTAAGGGCTTGTGACCAATGCCAAAGATCAGTAGCTCAAATCCTTACCCCTTAGGCCTATTGTGGTGAATGGGCCTTTCCAGCAATGGGGTCTGGATTTCATAGGTGAAATAAATCCATCTTCTAGTGGACAACATAAATGGATCTTAGTAGCAACTGATTACTTTACCAAATGGATAGAAGCAATACCCACCAGGAATGCTACTCATCAGGTCATCATGGGATTTTTATATGAGAATATCTTCAGCAGGTTTGGCTTCCCAGTAAGGTTGGTAACTGATAATGCACCATATTTCAAATCTAGGGCATTAGTTAACATGTATGAGTCAATCAACATTCAACTAGTGCATTCCACCTCCTATTATCCGCAAGGAAATGGCCTGGATGAGTCATCCAACAAAATTTTAGTCAAGATCATCAGGAAACTACTGGAGACAAATAAAAAAAGCTGGGATTCAAAGCTTAAGTTTGCTTTATGGGGTGATAGGGTAACAGACAAAAGATCCATAGGGACTTCTCCATCTAAGCTAGTTTATGGCACATAGGCCATTTTTCCTATCCAACTCACTCTTCCAGTGGCAAAGTTCTTTTAGGAAGAGGAAGATGAACCAAATGATATGGTGAGAAGGATTATGGACTTGGTGGAGTTACAGCAAATCAGGGAGCAATTTATAGGAAAATCAAAATCCCATTAATAGAGGATAAAGGGCATGTTTGACAAAAGAACAAAAAGTAGACAACTTCCAGGTTGGAAATTAGGTCCTCAAGTGGGATGCTGTCAGACAGGACCAGGGAAAACATGGAAAATTTGACTCTCTGTGGATTGGCCCTTTTGTGATAGCCCAGGTACATAAGAATAACACCTTCAAATTGCAGAATCTGGAAGGGGAAGAGGTATTTGATGGCCCAATGAATGGGTTGTTTTTGAAACTCTACTTTATTTGAGGCTATGAGGCCTTATTATTGTAAATTAGTAGATAGTAGGTTGTTACTTACAGAATAAACTCCATGCACAATGGAACAGTAAATGATAGTGTTAATTTATTTATTTGCTTGCAAGGAAAGGCATTTTGGTCTGGGATTCTTGGGACCTCACTGGGAGGTTCCCATCCCCAAGTAGGAGCCAGATGTTATCTCCCAAAATAAATTTATTTTGATGGTAGGAAGAATATTCTTGTGTAATGAAAGATATGAGTATCATTGACAATTTGAAAGCCTATGTTTTTTATTTGGATGGAAATTTTACAAGTTATAGCTTTCGGTGGCTTAGGCGAGGGCTATTATAGCTCATTAGCCATCGAAAAGCTAGGTTTTGATGGCTAAACAGTTGAATGCGGGGCAAAGGTGAACCACCGAAAGTGGTCTGAGAAAGCAGAGTCAAAGTAACACTTCCGGTGGCTTAGGCAAGACTACAGAAAACTCATTAGCCACTGAAAAGGGGTGCTTTTGGTAGATTAGAAAAAGGTGCAACACATATGCTAACCACTAAAAGTAGGAAGATAAGCATCGAGTGAAAAACCCTTTCGACAGTTTAGGTGAAATCTAGTGCATTTTATTAACTGCTGAAAGAACATGTTTTTGGTAGTTAAAAAGGTTTTTCCGATGAGTTCATTATCTGCTGAAAGAAGAAGTTCACCACGTCGACGGGGTAAAAGTTCTAGCGGCTTAAGCAAGAAAGGCAACATTTTGTTAGCCACCAAAGGCTGGCTTTTTGGTGGCTAGTTGACAGACTCTAGGAGGATTTAACCAATGAAAGGGAAAAATAAGGAAACGGTTAGGGAACTGTCACATCTGACCTCATCAGCACAAAAAATGATCATTTATGAGCATGACTAACCACCGAAAAGATCTGGGCCTGCGTCACTGCGTGTGGAAATGAGTGAAGAAGGTCATTATGTGATTGGAAAAGGACTAGATTGACTGCAAACCCTCATTCTTCCTCCACCTCTCCAAAGGATCATCAAATAGCCACCGAATGCTCTAGCAGAAGTAGTTTGTGGTTATGTCAGAAAAGAGATCTAGAGGATCAAGCTGATGTCATCATTTTTGTGACCTTAACCTCTATAAACAACATAAAACCCTCATAATCAATGCCTAAACTATCCATCTGATTTCATTTCCGAAATTGCCATTCTCTCCACCTGAAAAAACTAGCTCTGAAATAAGTATCCTGCTAAAGAATACTACATACAAGTTTAAAAACCATTTTGTAGGTACCCTGGAGATACACCCATCAAGATGAAGAAGAGTGGACCAGCTCTCAGGCAGGAGCTAGGTGATATCAGTTATCTAGAAGCACATCCAGAGTTTTGCAGACTTTTCCAAGAGGTGGGTTGTTACAAATTATGTGAGAAAATACAAGGCTTCCATCAGCAGGTGGCTAAAGCTTTTGCCCTCTCATTTGATGGTTCAAAAGCAGTGAAAGGAAAAGAGGAGTTTCTCATAGATGAAACACTAGTCAGTGAGGTGACAAAACTCCCTTCCACAAGTGAGAAATGGTTCAAGAACACTATACCAAAATAGGTGGAATTTAGGTCTTACCTTAAGCCTAAGCATAAAGGAATAATATGGAAGAAGAGTGTGCCATCATCATGGCTGGAAGAGAACTGGCAACAACTACTGAAGGCCATTATGGTCTACTTAACCTATGAATTGAGGTATAATAGAGCAATGATCTACCATTTCAAGCTCACGAATCATTTCATAGGTAAAAGCCCTCTCAATCTACCCTTTTATTTCACAGAAGTCTAGGGAAGATGGCATATCAAGTAAAATCCCAGCCATCCAAGATTGCTGGTAGGCTGTCCCACCATGGTCTTATCCAGCTATTGGTCCAGGAGCTATTGAAGAGAAGAAATATGGCCTGGCCTTATTTTCTGTTCTGGAATGGCTTTGAGATAGGCCTTCAACTAGAGGAGAAAGGGAAGTCTCCTGCCAAAAAATCCAGTACCCCAAGGAGTGGGAGAAGAAGGAGGAGGGCCATTTCCCCAGCAGCAACAACATAACAACCTCCGTCCTCTTCCAAGACCAAGAAGGCAAGAAGGAATTTGGACTTCAATGAGAAAGGTTAGGAGGCAAAAGCACACCAAGAAAATGTCTTAAATCTACCCTATTCAGATTCTGAGGAAGAACAAGAAGAGGATGCAGTCCTCGCTCTACAAATTGTACCAGTGTTTGAAGCAATTCCATCCTCCACACCACAGGAGCAGGAGGAACTAGCAGAAAGGGCTTCCTCCAACAGGCCTAGAAGTCAAAAGATAAATCTGCTACTGAGGCAGGTTTATGGAATGAAGGTCTTGGAAAGAGAACTAAAGAGAAATAATGAGACATTGATTAGGAGAAACAAGTTATTGCACAAGTCCTACCTGGAGCAGAGAGAAAGATACATCTTCTTGAAAAGGCTGAACAAAAGATACCTAAAGGACAATACTAGGTTATACAGGATGTTTAGGATTCAAAGGCTACAACTGAAGGAAGCCAAAGAAAACCCTAGCAGCCACCTCGTATTATCATCCCTAACTGAAGAAACCATCAGTCTCTAGCCTCCTGAAGCTAGACAAGGCGTTGTTAACACCCTTAGCATGAAGCCTGCAGAAGAGGAAAGCTAAGCCAACAGGCCTGAAAACAAATTTTTGATGAAAACCTAATAATTTTTTTAAAATAGGGCTTACAGTGGCTGAGGCAGACGATGGAGTAGTCCATTAGCCATCGAAAGTGTCACTTTCAATAGCTAACAATTCCGATAAACTGACCACTTAACAACCGAAAGCGGATAGAGGCTTAAAATAAAATTTTGGCAAACAGAACCATTTTTTGGAAACTTCATATGGTTCATGGACATGATCTGAAGATAAAATGCCTTGAGGGATGCATCAGAAAAAGGTCTATGTGAGATCCACTATGACAAAATAGCGCCAAAAGAAACCAACCCTAGCTGTCAAAGAGAAATCAGTTTTTTTGACTGGAAGAGGACCAACAGCAGTGATCACCAGTAAATACTTCAGTTATTTAATATTCATGCAGTGAACTAAATCTTTATTAGAGTTAGACAAGTAGTTAGGTAGGGTTTCAAACCCTAATTTGCAAAAAACTGTTACTTTTGTTTATTTTGTTAAAAAACAGATCCAGGTTTTAGGATCTGTATATTTTTTGTAAAAGGCTATAAATCCTAAGACTATTTTTATAAAAAAGGTTTGAATTCGGGGATTTATAAGCCTATACTATTTTCAACTTCTCATTTTTCTCATTCTTGAATATAAGCTCTTTTGTTATGATTTGTTCAAGATTCATCTATGTCTCTACTGTACTTATGCCTAAATGTGTAATTTAGGTTACTTTCAAGTTGTTTAATAACTAATAGCTGTCATCCTATTGGTGTGTTAATGTGATTTGATTTATAAGTACCATCCTTGTTAGGATTTAGCCATTTATATGCATCTATTTTGTATGTAAATCTTCCATCCTGATGAGTTCTCCATCCCTACACCTTATTGTCAACTACTAAATAGTTGTAACTAAAAGCCTTGTAATTGAGTGAGTTTCATGCATGTCTTGAGAGTGGAAGGTTATATAGGTCACCTTACTTGATCCATATTTGAAAACCCTAAAAAAATTGTAAGTTACCAGGCATCCTCAAGCTACAACCTAGAGGAGTTTCCTGGAGTGATAACACATGGTCAACTAGCATTCTACTAGTAAAGGAGAACCTCCTATGTGCACCTCGCGTGCTTCATAACCTAATCATCTCAACATGGGAACACACACATATATAGATCTATATGTAAGGATTGATTATGAACAAACAACCTGCTACATCAAGACTTTTACATTCTAGTTCCACCTCAAGGACTTATTACATCTGAACAACCTACGTCCAGGATCTTTTTCGTTCAGATAAACTTAGGGGTGTATTACATCCGAGTAACCTACGTACTACGCCATGACTCTTTTTACACTTAGACAAACCCCATAACTTATTACATTCGAGTAACCTATGTACCACGCTAGGGATCATATTTACACTCAAATAACATATCTTAGGATTGATTATGTCTAAGGATAACCTATGAGATTTTTCAGGACTTATTACATCTAAGGAAAACCTATAGGATAGATTACTTCTAAGCATCTTGATTCACCAATATTTTTCCCTCTTGGATAGCCTATCTCATTTCCCATGTGATATATTATGCATCCATTACTTCTAAGATATAATCCTATAAGGACTGATTACATCAAGGATAACTTGAGAGCTTCCCTATGACTTATTACATCTAAGGAAAACTTACAGGACTAATTACGTCTGAGCAACCTATGATGTTTGCCAGTATTTTACGCTCAGAAAACCTGTTTCTCTAGCTATGCTAGAACACATCACTCCTTATTTTGAGAGGTCTTGATATGTATCACACCATGTCTTTCTCTGAAGTACTCAAACTTCACTCTCTCTAGAGGCTTGGTCAACACATCTACTATCTATTCATTCATTGACACGTATTGGAGCTTCACTACTCCTCTCTGCGCCATATCCCTGATATAGTGGAACTTGATCTTGATGTGCTTTGAATTGTCATGGAACACATGGTTTTCCAATAGATTCATACAACTTTTATTGTAACAGAAGATGCAAGTCACATCCAACTAGAGATCAAACAAGTCAGACAGTAGCTTTCATAGCCACACTACCTCACAAATAGCTGAGCAAGAACCAACATAATTTTCCTCGGTTGTACTCACCGCGACACATGATTTCTTCCTACTGACAAGAGATCATGCGAGATCCCAAACTGAAGCAACAACCCGAGGTGCCCTTCTTGTCAATGATGCTACCTTCCCAATCTAAATCAAGATAAATATGTAGGTTAATCTTTTGATTCAAATCATATTTGATCCCATAATCCACTGTACCTTTTAGGTACCTCAATACATGCTTTACAACTATTTGGTGAACATGTCTCAGATCCATCAAGAACTGGCTCAGGTTGTTCACTGCAAAGCATATGTATAGCCTCATATTTGTTAGGTACATCATTGACTCAATCATATAATGATACATCATGGAATCATCCATCCCAAATTAAGTAATCATCACTCAGAAGCTTCAAGTTAGATGTCATAGGTGTGGCTATTACCTTGCACTCCAACATTATGGATCTCTTCAGAATATCCACTGCATACTTTCCTTGAGTAAAGAATATCCCATCTACGCTCTACCACACCTTCATGCCTAAGAATCAGTGCATCATACCTAGGTATTTCATCTTGAACTCTATAGAAAGTATCCTCCTTGCATATTTAATGAGTTTTTCTTCACCTTTCAGAAAAAATCCATCGACATATAGCAGGAGCATCACTGATCTTCCGTCTTCAACCTTGAAGTAAAGGTTGGAATCCACTTTATTCTGGGTAAAGTGTAAACTCATCAGGAATATATCCATCCTGTCGTACCACGTCATTGGTGCTTATTTCAATCCATACAAATCCTTCTTCAATTTCCACACATGGGTCTTCCTATCATGTGTATCAAATCCCAGTGGTTGTTCCACATACACTTCCTCCTCAACTACACCATTCAAGAAAGTTGTTTTGACATCCATATGGTGTATTTTCCATTTCATAACTGCTGCCAATGCAAGTATGGTCCTAATGGAAGTTTACCTTGCCACGGGTGCAAATGTCTCTTCGTAGTCTATGCATTCTTTCTGTGAGAAGCCTCGTGCTACAAAACTTGACTTGTGTTTCTCAATGATGCCATCTACATCATGCTTGATCCTGTAGATATGCTTCGAAGTGATGAAAAACTTCTTTTCTGGTCTCGAAGCTATCTCCTAGACATCATTCTTCATGATCAACTAATACTCTGTGATCATAGCATCCTTCCATTCTTTATTTTTTGTAGCCTCTTCATAGGTGGAAGGTTCCCTGTCAATTATGTCACATAGCATGACCGCATAGCTATTATAGGGATTTGTCTTTTTTCTCTCTCTATGTATTCCTTCTGGAGAGCCATACCTTTCTGCTTCCCGTATGAGATCCTGTGCCCATGTTGGTTTCCTCTTGTGGGGGTCCTTCTCAAGGATTGTCTCTATCGAATATTATGGTTTTTTCATGTCATGATATTCATGGTATTCTGGAATTGCTTCTTGAGTTTTCATAGATCGTTCTCTCGTATCTTCAGGTTCTTCGACCTATTGAATATGTGTCATCCAGGTTCTGAAGTATGTCGAGTCTTCATCAAAGGTTAGATCTCTACTAATTTCGATCTTATTGAATCCTAGGAAGTATATTAATAGGCCTTTTATGTATCACTATATCCTATGAATATACTGTTCTTCCCAGAAGGATTGAGCTTGGTCATTTTCTCCTTCGGGATATGTATGTACACCAGGCAGTCAAATATTCTCAGATGGTTGAATTTGAGTTTATTTCCTATGAAAGCCTCTTTAGTAGTCTTGTTTTCAAGTAATCAATTATAAGTACAGTTGTGTACATACACAGTTATCCTTCATACCTCCACCCAAATGTGCATAGGAAGATCCTTGTCATACATCATTGCTTTTGCTGCTTCCATGATGGTGTGGTTATTTCGTTCCACAACCCCATTCTACTAAGGATTATATGGAGTTCTCAAATCTCTCTTAATCCCATAATCTCTTTAGATTCTCCTCCGTTATCTAACTGTAGATTCTTGATCTTCCTATCGTTTTGGTTCTCGACCAAGGCTTTATATTCCTTGAACTTAATGAAAAATTCATTTTTCCCTTTCAAGAAATATATACAAGTCTTACGTGATAAATCATCTTTGTAAAGGAAGCATAGTACAAATGCTTGCTCAATGAGATAGAAGACATGGGTCCACATACATCCAAGTGTGCTATCTTCAGTATTCCTTTGGCCTTTCTCTCACTACTGGGAAATGTCTTCTTTGCATTCTTTCCTTTGTGCACCTCCTTTAGAAATGCCTTCATTATTTGCTTGGATCTATGGAAATATAGAGACTACTTTGCTTTCCATCAGTAGTGCTCTATAGTTCACATGTGCAAGCCTTTTGTTCCATAGTTCGCTTGGTTCAGCTAACGCATGAACCAGTGCTTGTATAGTTTGTCCCTTTATCTTGTACAAGCCTATGTCTTATTCTCCAATTATTTTTGCATCATATATTGTATTCCCTATAGGACACATTAGAACTTGGAAATAAATAAATGAAAATATAATTCCCTTTGCATATAGTGCAGATATGGAGAGAATATTCTTCTTCAATCCTAGAACATATATCACATCCTTTATATTTAAGTGTTTCCCAGAGTCAATCTTGTATGAAGCTTCTCCACTTCCTCTTATGGGCTATTGGTAATCATCCCCAAGTTTCACCTTGTGATGTGACTCATGTTCAGACATATTAATGAATGATTCCTTGTATCTTGTCATGTGTTTAGAAGCTCCACTATGCACAGGCCAATCATTGCTTTTGTGTGAGATAGTTCCAATAAGTGTTGATATTAATACATACTCTTCATTTGAATCGTCCTTCTCTCTTTTGAATATTTTATTAGTAGGTTCATCGTCTTCGACAACATGAGCATGGTGTCCCCTTTTGTCGATGGGACAATATATTGCAAACTGTCCCTTTTGATCACAAGTATAGCATTGTATACTTGAAGGATCTCTCTTGGTCTTATTTTTCTTCTTGCCCTTCTTCTTATTGTGATGAAATTTCTCCTTCTTCTCCTTCTTCTTGAAGTTCTTCAAGGTGTGAACTGTGAGAGCTTGATCTTTAGTTTCTCCCATCTTCTCTTCTCTTGTCACAATTTAAGATTATTCTTGTGCACATTATTCTCAGAGTTTGTTGAAAGAGACTAGCCTCCTTCTTGAAAACATTCCTTGAATGAATGAGTCCCATGATCTAGGGAGACCATTCAAGATAGTAATTACAATTTCTTCTTATTCAACATTCTCTTCAACCGTTTCAAGTGGTTCTTTGATTTGAGAAACCCTTGTGAAGCAAGACTATTGTTAGCACTCAGAATGTACCCCCGATTGTAAAAGATAACCCCAAGATAACCACAAAACCAAAATTCAGGAAATAAATATGAATTATTTCTCTCTAGAGATGGATCTCTCAATATGTATCTCATAAGACAGATATATTTAACAAGAAACAAAATTTAATATTGATGGTGGTTGAAACAAGTGTTCATTGGGAAAGGAGTCATGTAATAAACATTTATAGTGTTGTTGCAAAGGAAATTTAACAAAGGTAGGGTAGTTACTACTTCACAGTAAAAAATCTTGTTGTCAGGTGATATAGAATAATTTCATAAATAGTCCATTAATGTGGGCATCTATCAAGGATGAATCCACCATTAAATTTAAATGAAATGTTTTGTGAATACTTAAAAGAAATGGAACATAAAATATGGATATGAATTATGAACCATTATAAACTCATTTAAACATGAAAAGAAAACATGATGGAGGTTTAAATAGGTAAACACATGCACATATAAGGAAATAAAGTACAGATTGAAAAGATAATAACACAAGAATCTCTATCAAAGACCTGCTCGGCTCTGAAATTTTATTAATATTATAAATCTCTCAATGCAAAATATCTCACGTTTTCCAACCTTTGTTACAATGTAAAAAATTTCTTAAATACAAAACTATGCTAGATGAGATGATAACTAACTCAATTCTAAAAATAGGCAAGTAAAATCCTTTTTACATCTGCCATTTGGTTCCCTAACTAATAGTTGCTCAAGAAATAAAATATAAATTGTTCATTAATTAATATTCTATGGTCGTCAACAAGGCTTTATCCCCGTAGCCTGTACTTATTTTTCCCATATTTTTCAACTGTATTCCATTGATCGACAGTTGGAAGCTTCAAGCAGGCCATTTCCTTTTCCAACACCCTTAATTCCACATGGTCCTCATAAGAAGTATTTGGAAACTATGCACAAGTGTCTCTGAAAGTATTCAATATCTCAAAGTCTTGAGACACTTTATCCACTATTATTTTCCCAGAAAAGGATTGTTTCATATCTTCAAACTTCTTACGGTCGATTCTACACCTGAGCAATTGTGCATGATATTATTTCTTAGAAAATAATTTACCACTTTCTTCCCAGAAGAAAGGTAAACTCTTTTTAAACACCGGTGTAAACAATTCAATGAACATCTAGACTTTATGTTGCATAATGTCAACTTTGGTTGTACTGTGTCAATATGTTGATGCTTACCAACAGCCTTCCTTTCCAAAGTGATGACTGAAATTTTGTCTTTAATCTATGTTGTATTTATATAATCTTCTGCCAATCTATTTAGGAAACTAACTGTGTTATTAGTTGTGTCAATGGGTTTTTTTTCAAAAATTCTTTCACTGCTATACAAATTTTTCTAGCACCCTGCATAACATCTTCTTTTTCTAATATGTAATTAAGATAAGGTTTGATTTTTCCTGCTTCTGCTATAATCATACCCTAGAGGATATGCTTAGATCCTTGAACATGAAGTTGTCCATTCACCTGCTTCATCAGTTTATAATTCTTGTCTAGGAGGCATTTACAACTATTCTCCATATATTTTCTCTCCTCCTCTATCTTTAGGGATTCATTTTCCAAATTCTTATTTTGATTCTTCAAACAAACAATATCTAGGTCCCTCAAGCTAACCTGGGACATTTCCCACACAATTGATTCCTCATTGGTTTGTGCAGTAGGTGCAATCATCTAGAACTTGGGTTCTTTCTCCTTTTCTTTTATTTCTTTTTCCAATTCCTCATGTTTATGTTTAAGGAAATTTACATTTTCAGTGAGGAGAAGTTTTTCTTTCTCCCATTCCTTCTTCTCTTCTTCAAACTTCAGAATCTTTCTTTACAGTTTCTTAGTTCATCATTCAATGTTTCTTTCTCCTTTTCCAGCTCTGAAGATTGAATAAGCTGAGTGGTAGGAATTTTTATCTCCTTTTTTAACAATTGAATAGTATTTTCTTTCTTCTGTAAGCAAATTTTGAGTTTCTCCTCCTTTGTTAGTCTCACTGTCAGCAATCAATAGATCTCCTTGGAAATTTTTAATTTGTTGCAGGTGTGCTTTGTTTTCCACCCTCTCATGTCTCAACTGATTCTCAATTTTAGTTTTGGTGGACTATAAATTTGTTACCTTCATATTTTATTTAAGTAGATCACTATATATAACTTCTCCAGTATGCTTATGTAGATGGATCATGTCTCGCATAGGGATATCTTCCAAATTTAATCTCATTTATTCCATCCTATTCTTTATGGCTACCGCTAGGTTCAAGGTTTTTTGAACATGATCCTTGACACTAACCAAGGAAACATCCTTATTTGAAATTTTCCTCACCTCTGCATATATCTTTATAGATTCATCCAAGGATGTATCTCTGCTATCCCTATATTTATAAAACAAGTATTCCCTTGTCTTGAATTGATCTTTAGATCCTTCAGGAGTTTCTGAGAAATCATACTCGTTTACATCAAAGGTTGGGCCTTTTATATTCATCTGTTTCTTCTTTACATTTACCTCTATCATATCTCCCTCTACCTCATGTTTCTATCTTTTTGAGGTCTCCAAGCTACCTTCCTGCTCTATATCCATAACATCTGAAAAAATTCTCTTAAATTAGTCATTTTAGAATGACTAGTAATTGGAGTGATGACCTATGCTTTAGAAACAATGGCCAATGGATCCTGCTTTGTGCCATTTGTATTATGTAATGGTAATGTGGATTGTTGTTGCATATCATCTTGACTTTGGATTGTTGAAGGGTAATCTAACCAATTAGATTTCTTAGATAATCCCACAA
This sequence comes from Pseudotsuga menziesii, assembly GCA_001517045.1. Taxonomy (NCBI): domain Eukaryota; kingdom Viridiplantae; phylum Streptophyta; class Pinopsida; order Pinales; family Pinaceae; genus Pseudotsuga; species Pseudotsuga menziesii. The sequence continues at coordinate 85,377 of LPNX011088278.1, forward strand.
CCTCTTGATGTTCGAATGGTTTAATCTTATTTACATGTTTTCTTATGGACACGATGTGATGGGGGTCATAGTTTATGGAAGTATATTTTTGAAACCCCATATCCTTCAACAAGATCTCTAATACAGGTAATGCATCTTTTCTTTTCATAATAAATGGCCCAACCACCCAGGAAAACTTGATCTCTGAACCTTTTTTGAAATTAATAAAATGTTTGTTTTCAACAATAAGCTTATGTATGATCAATTCCAATGCAAAAATTATGGGAGTGAGAAATGCAGGTAGGATATATGGTTCATGGATGAATCCATGATTACCCTAATGATAGTATATTCTTCCAACAAAAAACAATCACCAAATCTTTTATCTGGTGAAAATTGCAAAAAAAATTTCATGATAGGAAACACCCTTGGTAACTTGTTCTGAAAAAATACCTTATACACTTCATCCTTTATAAAATTCATATATTTGAAGAATTTCATGTTGATATGATCATTCAAAACCATTTTTGGAAGATGCAAATTCTCTTCATTGAAGCACAAAACCATATTTGGAAATTGACTAGCTGTGAGTGAATACTCTCAGATAGCAATTCATCATACTTAATTCAAACCGATTGGATGAATGGTGCTCAGATGGACCGGTACTGACTTTGAAAAGAAGACTTGTTAATAACTCAGTGACATATTTATCTGTAACCAAACCTAAAAAATGACTTATTAGTTAAATGACCATTTTAGTTTCATCCTTTGGCTTTTCAATTCTTTGGATATTAGACTTAGCTGAGTCCATAACGACTCTCTCAACAGATGAATAATTTGAAGCATACCAATCGACAAAGTCTAGAAAACCTATGGTTTTCTCAAGGAAGAAAAATTTAAAGTAGGACCTACAGATGGCATGCAACTCTATTCCTTGGTCTTTAAGTGTTTTTATTTTAGAATTTAATTGATTAACTAAACCAAATGATAGCAGGGTCTCAAAAACTTCACTATCTCTATCTTCAAAGACCTACTCAATTTTCTGATATTCTAGAGCCTGAGCCTCTATTCCCTTTCCACTACCCATTTTAAATAGTCTCTGGTAGGTGAAAAGTGGTCGAGATGGTCAACTAATGAGTGGATGAGATATGTCTGAGTTTGCTTCTTTTGTGCAAACTGAGATATCTTATTTTGATCCATAAAAGATAAATAATCCTCCTCCACATGATTTTCCTTTTATAGTATTTTATGCTTTGGAATCTTCTGCTTATTCTTCATGCATCTTACCCAAGTGAAACTTCCTCTATCTATAGATCAGATCTCTTCTATGCTAAGCCATCGATATTGATCACTGTTGTAATATTACCTATCCAATTCCGCTGCCCTATCTAACTTTCATCCTCCTTGTAATTCTTGGCAGCGCATCCCTTTATAACCGTAGATCTATCACCCCTTTATTTACCACCATAGATATTTTCGCTGATTTATTGTCACCCATCCATAAATTAAATAGAAATATTCTTTCACCAACGGATTAGAAAATAGCCATTGATATCATTCTTCTTGAATCTCAACCATTGATCAATCCCGGCCTTTAAATATTTCACTCAGATCCAATTGTTCAAAAATCATGCACCTTTCTCCAACAGACTCAACCTCCGTCGAATATATTCATTAGAATCTTAGCCTTTTTCCCTTTAACTGATTTTTTTGAGGCATATTAGAATTATACCCATGCATATTTCAATAAAAAATATCAATGGACCGTATATTTTACCATCATCAAATATCAACCCTTGATCATGCATGTCCTTTAATCCATTTCGTTGATTTCAAAATTTCATTTATTGGTGCAACTTCAATCAGCAGAATGATCCACAACTGTTGATATTGATTAGGCATTATTTTAACCGTTGATTTGTCCAGGCTATACCTATTTTCACTAATTTCCAAATTCATTTTTCCTGTGCATGTTCACCCAGCGGAATTTTTATGGATTGTCGATCACTTTTACCTTTTGATCTTTGTCGTTGATCTATGTAGTGTGTAAGATTTTCTACTGATTGGAAAAGTTTACTTTTCTACGGTAGTTCCACCAGAGAAATCATTCTTGACCACAGATCTATTTTTCCTTTTTTGCATGACCGTTGATCTTTTCTCCCTTTTACCTGATTCCACTGGCCACCCAAAATTCTTCTCTCATGCATTTCTGACTAGCGGATTCACTAACAATTGTAGATCTATACATTGTCATATCTACACCATTGAAATATGCCATATGATAGCATAAATGCGTATTTCTCCTTAAACCTATTCCTAAGTCTTAAACCATGATTTTTTAGAATATATGGATTTTAAGCTTAGAAATAGCCCCCTTCATTATTTTTCAAGAACTTTCTAACATTCCTTTCGTCACACTATAAAATTCTTCACATCCTACCTTATTTATCCTAAGTTATTCCCCCTTTTCCAACTGCTCACCACAAATAGTGCTAACAGTTGGCTCCAACTGGGGATGCTATCCTCCCTGCGAGGTAATGAAGAACCCACATACTAGTGAATGTTTTAATCTTCTCTATAAAATTAAAACAATTTGTCTTTCTATATGTAAAATAAAATAAAATGACAACCCCTCAAGATATTAGGGCCATCTCTCTAGGATTCAAATCTCTCAGCTCGCCTTGTGTACCGATTTCTTCAAATTAAATAAATATGAACAACAATGATACAAAAGTTACCTTCCACCTTAGGACAAGTAATGTTTCATAAACCTTCCATTGACAAGTCCTCCTTTTAGCTGAACCCCGTCTTGATTTTGTAAAATAAATGAATTGTCTCCCCTGGAAGTTGCATTGATATATGGTCCTAGGCCACATATGATCAATTTTTCCATGTTTTTCCTCTTTAGGTGCATCCCACTTCAAAACCAAGTCATCAATTTGAAACTGTTATTCCTTCACACTCTTTTCAAAGGTGTTTTTGATATTTTCCTAATTTACATGTACCTTGTCATAGGAATTATCCATCATTTCATTCAACTCAATAATCTTATTGATCCTCTTCTACATATGGCTTGGTTCATCCTCCTGTTCCTGTCACAACTTCATGACAGGAAGACCCATAGATGCTAGAAATATCACCTCTGCTCCATGGACCAACTAAAAAGGTGACATCCCAATTTCCCTTTTACTATTGATTCTGTCTTCCCACAAAGCATACTTCAATTTTTTGTGCCAAGATCTTTTGTTATCCTCTAGAAACATTTTTATTATCTTCACTAAGATCTTGTTCGAAGATTCTGCAAGCCCATTCCCTTGAGGATAGTATGCATTGGATTGATTCAAGTTGATATGGTACTTATGAGAAAAATTGATCATCCTTTTTTTATTTAAAAGAAGGTGCATCATCAGTTACAATCTTTTAGCACACACAAACCTTGAGAAAATATTATTCTCTAAGAAATCCATGATGAAAACATCAGTGTCTCTCCTAGTTGATATAGCCTCAATCCATTTTGTGAAGTAATCAGTTGCTGTTAAAATCCATCTATGTTGACCAGAAGAGTTTGGGTTAATTTATCCAATGTTCATTCTAACCCCCACTATTGAAAAGGTGCCTCAACTTAGATAGGATTAATAGGTAATGGCATCAATATTCTTTTTCCATAAAAATATGGCATTGATGACAAGTGGTGATTTATTTATAAGTATCAGAGAACATTGAAGGCAAATAGAAACTAGCCCTTAAGATATTGTTAGCAGTCACTTTCCAGGAATGATGTACTCCACAATCCCCCTGAGGAAACTCTTTCATAGTTTTTTGAGCTTCATTCTCAAGCAAGCAATTCGACAAAATCTCCCTTGGATATTTCCAATAGAAATACTGATTCATAACACAAAAGTTTGTTGCCTTCAATTTAATTGACCTAGCCCTGGTTTTGATCAATCCAGGAGGAACCTATAAGTTTTACAATACATAGATGATGTCATTGTACCATGGTTAAAAAGTAAAATATGTTAGCACGTGATATCCTGGATTAAGCTAAGTAGAATTATAGGACAAGAAATTTAATTGTAAAGATTAACAATTTGATTCTATCATCAGCTTAGCAAGTCCCTTCCCTTTCACCAATTATGTGGGCTTGATTTCCAAATCATATTCCAAAAGAACAACGATCCACTTAGCCCTCTTTCCCTTTGGATCAAATTGAGTAAGGATATTCTTCACTACATTACTAAGAACATATGGTACAATGTGGGAATGAAGAATGTATACCCTAAATTCCTTCAAATCTTTTACCAAAGAATAAGCTTGTTTCTCCATAATATCATACTTCAATTCCACATCCCTTGGCACCTTTATAAAGAAAGAAATAGGTTTTTCATCACTTTGACTATTTTTCTACAGCAAGACTCCAAAAATTGTATGTTCAGATGCATATGAGAAAACTAGAAAATTTTTAGAAAAATCAGGACTCACTAAAACTGGGGCTCAGTGATTTGTTTCTTACTATCTTTAAAGTATTTTATGGCATCCAAATTCCATTTAATATCATTATCCTTCTTAACCATGTTTGTGGCATTCCTCAAAATCTCAGCAAAACTAGGGATATACCTTCTTAAGAAATTTACTTGTCCAATGAAAGATTGTACTCCCTTTTTACTCCTGGGTTCCTCCAATTTCAAAATGGAATTCACTATGTCTGGGTCAATTCTTATTTAATCCTTAGAAATAATGTGACCCAACGGTTTTCCCTCTTTCATAGTAAAATTTGACTTCCTAGGGTTGAGGGAAATGCCATACCTCTTGCACTTTAAAATACTTTTTCCAAATGTTTTACCTGATCCATGTCATATTTAGAAAATATTGTAATGTCATCCATATAAATCACCACAAATTTATCCTTGTCCTCAATAAACAATATGTCCATGGCTCTCTGGAAAGTAGCTCCTACATTCATTAACCCAAAAGGAATTTTGGAATACATGAAAGTACCCCAAGGTGTATTAAAAGATGTCTTCTCTTGGTCTTCAGGAAGGACCTTTATCTGGTTGTATCCAGAAAATCCATCCATGGTAGAAATTATCTCAGCTCCCACAAATTTCTGTAAAATATGATCCATCTTGGGTAAAGGATAATTGTATTTCAATGACACTTTATTTAAATTTCTAAAATCAACACAGAGCCTGATCTCACCATTCTTCTTTCTTACATGCACTAAGTTAGCTATCCATTTGGAAAATATCAGGGTCACAATGATTTTTGCATTAAACAATTTCTTCACTTCTTTTTCAATTAGAGGTAACAAGATAAGATTTATTCTTCTTAATTTCTGTCTGAAGGGGTTTTCCCCAGGTTTGATAGGAATGGTGTGTTGTATGATGGAGGTTTCATATGATTTTAAATATTCATAACTCCATGCAAACACATCAGTATAATTCTTTATCATATGAATGTATTCTGCTACAAGCAAGTTTCTATACAACTTCACAATTTTAGGTGAATCCTTAGTCCCTACGTTTTGATCTTCAATATCATTTTCAGTGGGAAGAAATTTTGGATATTTGGAAACATCATTTTGATTAAATAACCTTTCTAGGGGAATTAGACCTTTTGGAATGTAATTTCTTTTCAGTTGAATTATAGCTTTTCCTCCAATCACATTTTTTAATTTTTTATGTTCAACATAATCCTCAACAAATTGTACATTTTCCTAGAATATTTCTGTATTTTGGTTTTATGTATCTATCTGTATATTTATAAACATCATCTTCAAATACTTTCCAATATTTGGAATTGTTAGGAATGGAAGGTCTATTTATAACTTCTATTTTATATTTCTTCTTTGAATAGATGGGAACTTTCAAACTCCAAGTAGTAGTAGCTAAGGAATCAACCACTTGATTTTCTCTTCTAGGAATTACTCTGATTTTATGTTCTGTAAAGAAATTTCCCAACATAGCCCACACTTCATTTCTATATGCCCTCATTTTGGGATTTTTGGTTTGGAAACTGTTATTGACACTATTCACTACTAGCTTAGAATCCCCCAAAAAATCTATTCTTTTAGCTTCAAATCCTTCAAATAATTCAGTCCTAATAGAAAAGCTTCATACTCTGCCATATTAATTGTACATTCAAATGTCAACCTAAAAGAGTACACTTTAAATTCCTTGTTTGGATAAATTATCTATATACCAGCACTAGCTCCTTTACGGATAGACCCATCAAAATACATTGCCTAGAGCCCTTCCTCATTCTATTTTTTCTCTAATGTTTCCTTTCTTTTGGAAAAATCTTTTTCCTCCTTTACTTAAACAACTATAGGTATTTCTAGGCCAGCATCAGAGTCATTGAAAAATATGGAAGAACCCAAATTGGTATCTACAACATATATTGGATGGTTATCATGTTGGTATTGGATACTAAACACATATGATAACCTTTTTTCTATATACAATCTCCTGTGACCTCCATACAAAGGAATGGTTGCACAAGACATGTCCATCTGTAATGTTCCCTTTAGTTTTGAATCCCATGATATTGACAATAACATAGCAAATTTGGGAGGGATGTTAGCCACTACTACGTCCATGACAATACTTTTAGCTGGAATCTAGGAAAGAGTTACCACCATGTATTTAATCAACCCCAAACACTTTATCTTTCTAGAATCAAAATAATATAGGTCTTTATAAGGCCTTGTAATTTCCAATCCTAAACTCTCCACCACTACCCTCGGCATTAAATTATGAGATGCACCAGAGTATAGCATAGCGTTGTGTAGAATCATATCATGAACATTCAAGCTTGCATATAAATGTGGGAAATATTACTCATATTTATCTTCAACAGTGGGGCCAAGGACTATAGTGGGAGCATAATCTTTTAGCTCTAAGGTGTCTGGTTGAAAAAATCCCTCAATTTTTACTATCTCAGTTATCTTATCCCTATACTCATGATTTCTCAATAATTCACTAAATGAAATATATATCTTTATTTTGGAAAGTTCATTTTGAAACTTGAAAGATGAGGTTTATCTATCCACATCAACTGGTATTGGCAAGTTCTAACTTTTTTTTACATTTCTCCTTTATTATTTGAAATCCTCTGTACATCATTTTCTTTTTTTTTATCTTTTATCTTTTCTATTTGTTTTCTGTATTTGGCTAACAACTGGAAGGATGATTTGTGTTAGACCTTCCTTTATTGATAATTACATCTCTAGTTCACAATTTTAATATCTTTTGGAAATCATCAATGTCATTTTGATAATCTCTCTGATACTTTTCTAATTCAACCTCAGAAGTATTACAGTCATTCTCTTGAGAAAACAAATTGTGCTCATCTTCAGTGAGCTAAATATCAGAATCCAAATCATCAAAGTGGTGTATTTTATTGTGCATTGGGTCATTTTCTCCCTCCTCATCAACATAATTTGCAGGGAAAGGAGGCCTTATGTACTGATCTTCAGGATTTGTAGGATTTCTTGGGTCTCTCTTCCTGATTTGAGGGGGAAGAACAAGTCTTCTAAAGTTTGGATTTATTATTTGGGGTTAATGTTTCTCTCTATTAGGTGGTATGTTATCTAAAGCCAACCTATCCATCAATATTTCTATAGTATTCATCATCATCTCAAACTTTGCATCATTTGAAGTAGAAGCAGAAGTAGAAGGATGATTTTCTTCTCTCATTTTTCTCCTATCCACTTCTACTCTCTGTTTCATTTTCCTAGAAGCCATCAAATTGGCTTCCACCTCCAAAGCCTCTTTGAACATGGTAGGAAGGTTAGCAGATTTCCTCTCTCTCAATAACAGGGAAAATTCATTGTCAAAGCCATATGCATAATTTAGTTGAGAAGCTTCTACAAAGGGTTTATTGTCTGTTGGATTTGAATTATAAACCCTCATGAATATTCTATAAAACTCATGTACTCACTCAAATTTTCCCTTCTTTAGATTATTGTACTGAGATAAAACTTGTAAGGGACTCTTCTTGTACTTCAACCTATCTAAAAATAGAGTTTGAGAAGCTTCAAATGTGGGTATAGATCCTGGATACAAATCCTTGAACCATCTTTTTCCTCTCCAGACAAACTTTGTGCAAATAGCCTCATCTTGGCATCATCATAGTCAACTTCTTCCAGGTCAATAAAATCATCAAACTTGTCCATGTGTTGTTTGGCTGTGAAGTTACCTTCCCCATCAAATAAAGATATTCTTTGTGAATACTTTTGGGGAAAATCATGCAAGGCGGCCGGTAAAGCCAATGGGTCAAACTTGGAAGACATGGGTCTAGGGAGGTTTTGAATAGTAGGACTTTGAACATGATTTGGAATATGAGGTTGGAAAATATGGATTAGAGGATTATTTTCTTCATTTTTTATAGTATTTTGGAGATTATTCCAAACTAAATCTAACAAATATGATTAAAGTTTGTTTGGATTGATTTCAACTTGTTTCAATAATGATTCTTATTTTGATCTTAACAGAGACCTTTCAAAATTTGTTTCCCATTCAAATTATTTAAAGCTATGAAGTTGTTCTTGATTTTGATAAACTGACCTTTCAACTTGAGAAGTGTTTATTTGTTCTTTACCACGTTTATTCCTAATCAAACTTTCTTGGTTTTCCACAGCATATAAAATCTCAGAATTAGGATTGCGTCTAGTATGTTCCCTCCTGAAAGCTAGGATGTCTTATTATGAAAATATTCTTGAAAATCAACGTGGACTCACCAAGAAAAATGCACAACCGACCTCAAATAAAAAGACTTTTGTTTTCCCACATAAATCTTGTCTTCTTGAAAAACTTTGTCGTTCTCCCAGGGAAGATTTGAACTCAGGTTACTCGACAACCGTGCCAATATTTTAGCATTCAGAATGTACCCCCAATTGTAAAGGATAACCCCAAGGTAACCGCAAAACTAAAATTTAGGAAACAAAGCGAGCTTCTTTCTCTCTGGAGAAGGATATCTCAATATTTATCTCACAGGCTAGATATATTTAGTAAGAAACAAAATTTAATGTTGATGGTGGTTGAAACAAGGGTTCATTGGGCATGGCGTCATGTAGGACTATAAACATTTACAGTGTTGTTGCAAAGGAAATTTAACAGAGGCATGTTAGTTACTAATTAACAGTAAAAAATCTTGTTGTCAAGTGATATAGAATAATTTCATAAACAATCCATTAATGTGGTCATCTATCAAGGATGAATCCACCATTAACTTTATATGAAAGGTTTTGTGAATACTTAAAATCAATGGAACAAATCATCTGGATATGAATTATGAACCATTATAAACTGATTTAAGCATGAAAGGAAAACATAATGGAAGTATTAACAGGTAAACACATGCACATATAAAGAAATAAATTACACACTAAAAATATAATAACACAAGAATATCTGTCAAGGCCTTATCGGTTTTGAAATTTTATTAGTCTTCTGAATCTTTGTTACAATACAAAATATCTCATGGGTCCCAACCCTTGTTACAATGTAAAAACTTGCTTAAATACACAATTATGATCCATAAGTTGATAAATGACTCAATTCTAAAAATAGGTAAATAGCTGCCTTTTTACATCTGTCATTTGGTTCTCTAACTAATAAATACTCAAGAAATAAACTATAAACTATTAACTAATTAATCTTCAATGGTATTCAACAAGTCTTCATCCATGCATCATGTACTTAGTTTTCCCATATTTTTCAACTATCTTCCATTGATCAATAGTTGGAAACTCCAAGATGGCCATTTCCTTTTCTATCACCCTTAATTCCATGAGGTCCACATAAGAAATCTCTGGCAGTTGTGTGCAAGTGGCTCTGAAAGTATTCAATATCTCAAAGTGTTCAAATAGTTTATCCACTATTGTTTTCCCAAATAAATATTGTTTCATATCTTCAAACTTCTTATGGTCCAGTCTGCACTTGACCAATTGTGTATGATATTCTATTTGAGAAAATAACTTACCACTTTCTTCCCAGAATAAATCTAAACCCTTTTTAAACACTAGTGTAAGCAATTCAATGAACATATTGAATTCATGTTGCATAATTCCAATTTTAGCTTGTACTGTGTCACGAAGTTGATGCTTACCAACATGCTTCCTTGCCCAAGTGATGACTAAAATTATGTCTTTAATCCCTTTTGTATTTAAATAATCTTCTGACAAGATATTGAGGAAACTACTATGTTATTATCTATTTCAATGGGATTTTTGTTGAAAACTTCTTTCGCTACTATATATCTTTGTCTAGCAACCTATATAACAACTTCTTTGTCTAAGATATAATTAAGATAAGGTCTGAATTTTCCTACTTCTGTGATAATCAGATCCCAGATGATATGCTCAGCTCTAGGAGGTCTTTAGTATTTACACTTATTCTCCATAGATTTTCTCTCCTCCTCTTTCTTTAGGGATGCAATTTCCAAATTCATATTTTGATTCTTCAAACCAAAAATTTCTAGGTCCCTCAAGCTAACTTGGGACATTTCCTACACAAAATATTCCTCTGACGGTTTGTGCAGTAGGTGCAATAATATGAACCTCATGTTATTTCTCCTTGTCTTTTATTTCTTTTTCCAATTCCTCCTGTTTCTATTTAAGGGCCTTTACATTTTCCATCAGGAGCATTTTTTATTTCTCCCATTCCTTCTTCTCTTATGCAAACTTTAGAAGCTTTGCTTTGGAGGTCCTTAGGTCATCATTCAATGTTTCTTTCTCCTTTTCCAGCTCTGTAAACTCTGAATCTTGAATAAGCTGAGTGGTAGGGATTTTCAACTTCTTTTTTAACAATTGAATAGTATTTTCTTTTTCTTTAAGAAACTTTTTAGTTTCTCCTCCTTTTTTAGTCTCACTCTCAACAATGAATAGATATCTGTGGAGATTTTTAATTGTTGCATGTGTTCTTTGTTTCCCACCCTCTCTTGTCTCAATTAATTCTCAACTTTAATTTTGATGGACTGTAACTTTGATACCTTCAAAGTTTATTTAAGAAGATCACTATATATAACTTATCCAGTATTCTTATGTAGATGGATCATGTCTAGCACATGGATATTTTGCAAATTTAATCTCATTTATTCCATCCTTTTCTTTCTAGATATTTCTAGGTTCAAGGTGTTTTGAACATGATCCTTGAAAGTGACCAAGGAAACATCCTTATTTCAAATTTTCCACACCTCTGCATATAGCTTTAGATATTCATCCAAGGATGTATCTCTTCTATCCCTGTATTTATCAAACAATTATTCCATTGTCCTGAATTGATCTTTAGATCCTTCAGGAGTTTCTAAGAAAGCATACTCCTTTACCTCAAAGGCTGGGCCTTTTATCTTCATCTGCTTATTCTTTCCAGTTACCTCTATCAACTCTCCCTCTACCTCATTTTTCTATCTTTTTTAGGTCTCTGAGCTACCTTCCTTCTCTGTGTCCATAGCATCTAAAAAAATCCTCTTATTAGTCATTTTAGAATGACTATTAATTGGAGTGATGACCTCTGCTTTAGAAACAATGGCCAAGCGATCCTACTGCGTTCCATCTGTATTATGTATAGGTATGTGGGATTTTGTTTCATATCATCTTGACTCTATATTGTTGAAGGGAAATCTAACTAATTATCTTTCTCATCTAATCCTTCAACCTCCTGATGGTCAATGGGTTTATTCTTATTTACCTGCTTTCTTACGGAAATGATATGATGGGGGTCATAGTTTATGGCAGTAGTTTCTTGAAACCCCATTTCCTTCAACAAGCTCTCTACTACAGGTAATTCAACTTTCCTTTTGATAATAAATGGCCCAACCACCGAGGGAAACTTGTTCTCTGCATATTTTCAAAAAGTAATAAAATGTTCATTTTCAACAATATGTTTATGTCTAGTCAATTCAAGTGCAAAAATTATGGGAGTGAGAAATCAAGGTAGGATATATGGTTCATGGGTGAATCCATATACCCTAATGATTATGCTCTTCCAAAAAAAACCAATCACCAATTCTTTTATCTGGTGAAAATTGAAAAAAATATTTCATGATAGGCAACACCCTTGGTAACTTGTTCTGGAAAAAGACCTTATACACTTCAGCCATTAAAAAAATCATATATTTGAATAATTTCTTATTGATATCATGAATCAAAACCATCTCTTGAAGATGGAAATTATCTTCATTCAAGAACAAAAACACCCTTCCTAGGTGTGATTAGAGTTTGAAATGCTTTGTATTGTGGAAATTCACCAGTCGTGAGTGAATACTCTCATCTAGGAATTCATCATACTTAAGGAAAAATTACTAGGATGACTGGGGCTCATATCGACTGTCACTGAATTTGAAAATAAGACTCATTAATAACTTAGTGGAATATTTATCTATATCCAAACCTAAAAACTGACTCATTAGAGAAATGACCATTTTAGTTTCATCATTAAACAAATTGGTGTCAACGGTGAACACTTGATTTTGCAAAGAGATATCTGGCTTAAACAAGGTATTGAAAAAATATTGTTTTTATTCTAGGGATGACTCGTGGAAATATTGATTAAGGTTTTCTTCACTAAAATCCTCTTGGGACAGGGAAAATGAGGATGTCATTGCAAGTGAGTCACGAAAAACCAAAGAAATGACATGACAAAGGATCTTAGAATTACCCAATTCCATAATAACCCTCTCAGCATACGAATAATTTGAAGCACAACACTCGACAAAGTCTGAAAAAACATAGGGTTTTCTCAGGGAAGAAAAAATGAAAGTAGGACCTACAGACGCCATGCAAGTCTATTCCCTGGTATTTAAGTGTTTTTATTTTAGACTTTAACTGGTTAACTGAATCAAATGATAGGATGGTATCAAAAACTTCACTATCTCTATATTCAAAGACGTCCTCAATTTTCTAATATTCTATAGTCTGAGCCTCTATTCCCTCTCCACTGTCCAATTTTAAATAGTCTCTGGTAGGTAAAAAGTGGCCTACCTGGTCAGCTAATGAGTGGATGAGAATCTGTATGAGTTGGCTTCTTCTGCACAAATTGAGCTCTATTATTTCGATGCATAAAATAAAAATAGTCCTCCTCCATGTGATTTTCCTTTTATAGTATTTTATGCTTTGGAATATTCTTCTTATTCTTCATGCATCTTACCCAGGTGAAACTTCCTCTGTCCATAGATATGATCTCTTCTACCCTGAGTCATCGATATTAATTAGTGTTGTAATATTACCTTTCCAATTCCTCTTCGCTATCTAACTTTTATCCTCCTTACAATTCTTGGTAGCGGATCCCTTCATAACCGTAGACCTATCACCCCTTTTTTTATCACCGTAGATATTTTCCCTAATTTACTATCACCCATCCACAAATTAAATAACCATCTTGTTTCACCAGTGGATTAGAAAATAGGCATTAATCTCATTCTCAATGAATCTCAATCGTTGATCAATCCCGACCTTTAAATATTTTGCTCATATCAAATTGTACAAACAAAATGCACCTTTCTCCGGTGGAATGAACCTCCGTCCTAGATATTCATCAGCATCGATCTTAGCCTTTTATTATTTTTCCCCTTTAACTAATTCCACAGAGTCCTATTAGAATTATATCCATGCAGCTTTCAATAGTGGAATATCTCTGAACCGTAGATCTTACAATCATCAAATCTCAACCCCCAATCATGAAGTTCCTTTAATCCATTTCCCTGATTTCTAGATTTCATTTATCGGCATAACTTCAATCGATGGAATGATCCACAACCATTGATTTTTATTAGAAATTACTTTAACCATTGATTTGTGCAGGCTATACCCCTTTCTATTGATTTCCAAATTCATTTTTCCCGTGCATGTTCACTTAGCGAAAACTTTATGGACCGTCGATCACTTTTACATTTTGATCTCCATCGTTGATCTATGTAGTGTGTAAGTTTTTCCTCTAATTGGAAAAGTTTATGGTTTTGTACTAGTTCCACCAGCGGAATCATTCTTGACTGCATATCTATTTTACCTTTTTTGCATGACCGTTAATATTTTCTCCCTTTTACCCCATTCCAATGGCCACCCAAAATTCTTCTCTTCTGCATCTCTGGCTAGTAGATTCACGATCAACCATAGATCTATCCATTGGCAGATATACACCATTGAAATATGTCATATGATAGCATAAATGCACATTTGAGCTTAAACCTATTCCTAAGTCTTAAAACTTGATTGTTCAGAGCATATGTATTTTAAGCTTAGAAATACCCCCTTCATTATTTTTCAAGCACTTTATAACATACCTCTGGTCACATTATAAAATTCTTCACATCTTACCTTATTTCTCTGAAGGTCTTCCCCCTTTTCGAACTATGATCCGAATTTATGTGAGAACGAAATGAAAGAGAATATATATATTCAAATTGCATAGGTATACATGGCGATAAAAAAGTGATACAATAAACTCAAATTCTATTAAATGAATGAAACATAACAGACTGTGAAACAAAAGCATCTAGAATGGTAGTAGTTGTATCTCTGAGAAGAGATGTGGCAGCTATGCTCACTTGTGACAAAATGAATACAAAAGGAGGCTGAAGGGCCTTTTATCATAAAGCCTTGGAGAGGCAAAAAACCCTAAACCTAACTCTAGGAGATGAATCATCATGAAGTTTGCAGCCCTAAGGTGGTTAGTTGAACCGTCAATTTCTCTGGGTAATAAATTTTGCATATGATATTTGTTTGGGGTGCTTGATATCCCATTGTAAACTATTTTTCCCACCGAATTGCCAAAAAATGTCGTTTAGGGCCTCAAACAACCCTGGAAGTTTAGGACCCGAAAAATTGTAGAAAATTACAAGAAAATTGTCAGCATGAGAAACTATTTTGAGCTAGGGGAATAGGTGGGTGGCCACCTATACCCATATGGATTATTCCTCCCCCTTATGAAGCAATGGTATCCATTTCGTTGAGTGGCCCTATCAAAAGGGGAAAATTCTGTTGAACTTGACTCTTGGTGAGCCACTTGACTTGGTGGAGGAGATTCCCTGCTTTGAAAACTCGATATAGTTGGATCTTCTACTGACTGGTGCCCTTAACCTATGTGTCCATGATCTGATTAATGGTTTCTTATTCCATGTATTTAGGATTAATATCTATAGGTTCCAATTGTTCTGCCACCTCTAAGGTGTCCAACAATGGTGCAAAATATGGTTGAAGGAGCTCCACATTGAATATTGGGTGCAGGCAAAGGAATGGAGGAATGATAATTCAAAAGAATTATCACCAACTTCCTTAGTGATGGTGTATGATCCATATCAAAGTGGATGAAGCTTGCGATGGTTCTTGTGAGCCTCTCTTTCTGTAAATGCAACCAAACCTTATCCCCAACCTCGAACTTGTGTGGAACCCGACGTTGGTCATGTCGCTTCTTGTATTTAGTATTGGCCTTCTCCAAAATTTCATGGAACTATTGGCGGATGTGATGGATTAATTAAATAAGTATGGTAGACTTATCAACCTTATCCTAAGCATGGGAAGATTCCTCTTGTGTGGATGCAAGGGGAAGAGCTACATCAATCGGGGTCAATGGTTGGAAACCCAAGCACGCCTGAAAAGGGTTTTGACCAATAGAGTTATGCAGATCTTGGTTATAGCTATGTTCAAAATCAGGAAGGCTCTCATCCCATGTGTGAGGATGCTTAGAATTGTACATTCTCAAAATATGCACAATCATCCAGTTGACTACCTCTATGTTTCCATCAGTCTGGGGGTGGAAGGCAGTCGATTTGGCTAGCTTGGTATCCATCAATGACCATATACTAGAATAGAAAGTGCTTAGAAACCTTTTGTCCCGATCTGAAATGATAGTTTGTGGTATCCCAAAATGAACCCAAACATCCTCAAAAACTAGGTTAACACTAGCTTCAGCAGAGATTCTCTTCTTACAAGCTATCAGAATGGCCATCTTAGAGAAGCGATCGACAAACACAAATCCACAGTCATTACCATGACTAGTTGAAGGTAGTCCTGATATGCAATCCATAGCTATGGGTTCCCATGGCCCATTTGGAGTGGAAAGGGGGGTGTAAAACCCTTTGTTTTAAATGGTTGGTTTTGCAATGGTGCAGGCAATGCATGATTTGATATATCAGCAGACATCTTGTCAGAATTTGGGCCAGTAAAAATACTACTGAAAAACTACCACTATATTCTAAATACCAAAGTTCCCTACCACTCAACTGTAATGTGTTTCCAAAATCATCTTCATAGGCTTGTTTGAAGGAACACAGAGATGACCCAAGTGGCATAACAATCCTTATTGAAGATGAAAGTATGCCACTGGTGTACCTGCACATAATGATTGATAGATAGGAGTGAACTCAAGATCATTTTCATATAGTTGAGGCCACCCATAGATCTTGTGGCTGTAAGAGTTGAGCATTGTGGTTAATGCTTCCACTGGAGGTCAACTGAGGAAATAAGTGATTCGATTGGTGTTTCCCTTCTTTTTTTTAATGTTCAGGTGGAACTATTACACGTAAGTGGACCACTTCTGGTGGTGGTCATTCTGTAAATTTCCTTGGGTTTTCATGAACTATAAGGAATTATAATCAGTGTGGAATGCTATCTCTTTTCCAAGGATGTAATGCTTCCATTGGTTGTAGGCTTGGACAATGGAGAACATTTCCTTGTCATAGGTGGGGTGCTTGTGAACTGTATCTAAAATTTTCTCACTATGATATTCCATTGGATGTCCATGTTGAGTGAGTACCGCACCAACAATGTAGTGCAACGCATCTTTCTCGATCTCAAAGGGTTGTTGTAGATATGGTAAGGTGAGAATGAGCATTAAACATAAGCACTGCTTCAACTCCTCAGATGCGTGTTGTCATTGCTTGGACAGATGATCTTGTCCTTATATCCCCCTTTGGTCACCTGGATAATGTAATATTAGAGAATACCAACACAAATTTGTTATAGAAGTTTGCAAGGCCTATGAAGTTATGAAGCTCTGTGAAAGTCATAGGGGTCGGCCAATCACGAAAGGATCTACATGAACACCATGTTCACCCACAATGTATCATATATACTAAACCCTTTCCATACCAAATGATCACTTCTCTATATTGGCATATTACTTGTGCTGTCGCAGGGTGCCGAGGACCTGGTGGATATGCTCGAGATGTTCTGCCCATGTTCTATTGTAGATGAGGATATCATCTAGATATATGACCATAAAGGAATCAGTGAATGGCCATAAAATTTCATCCATCATCCTCATGAAGGTTTTTGGAGCATTAAGGAAGCCAAAAGGCATGACCAACCACTCAAAAAGGCCTTCCCGAGATTTGAAGGCAGTCTTCCAAACATCAGAATGCTCAATCGATACTTGATGATAGTCGGACTTCAATTCAATATTGCTGAAATACTTGGCCCTCTTAAACTGATCAAGGAGGTTATTGATATAGGGAATGGGACACCGATTCTGGACTGTAAGCTTGTTTATAGGTCAGTAGTCAATATAGAGTTGCCATGTCCCATATTTCTTCTGTACCAACACAATTGGGCTCCCATAGGGTGAGGAGCTAGGTTGAATGTGCCCCTTTTAGATTAACTCTTGAATATGGCATTTGATTTCTTTGTTCTCCAAGAGGGACTTCCTATAGACTGGCCTATTAGGTAAATTCACACAAGTGATCAAATCAATGGAATTCCTGACCTGACAATGTATTGGAACCCCAACAGGTGTGGTGAGTATGTCTTTGTATGATTCCATGATATTTTCCACCTATTTCTATGACGTAGAGGAATTTTGTGTGGAGGCGGTGGATGTTGCTGTGATATTTCATTCCTCCTCAGAACGAACCATGAAGAGTATGAATTTCCCTATATGGGAGATTACCTTCTTGCATTGCTTCACTGTGAGGAGAGACACTGCAGTAGCAGGAAGTGTCTCTAGTGTCCTGTAGATTTTATTTTCCAATGTAATAATGACACTACGAGGTCTAGACTCATACACAGCATTGTGTTTGCACATATATGATTGTCCTAAAATAACATCACAAACTTCAAGTGTGGAAACATCACACATTGCCTCATGTTACAGAGAGAAATTCCTATGGCTTTGGGTACCACAATAGACAGCTAGACTCCAGAAATCAATCTTTCCCAATATGCAATAGAAATAAAAACATCTAACACTAAAGGATCGAACCTCGTACCTTA
>LPNX011088278.1:104843-136210 GCA_001517045.1 Pseudotsuga menziesii
AGGTTTTGGATTATGTACACATCCCGATGTACGTGACTATAGAGGGAATATCTGCATATGTACGCGGTTATCGGGGAAAAGGCCGCGTATATCCTTTTTCTTATGTTTTTAGGGATGGTCAAGGATACATCAAAAGACAAAAAGTGGTCCATAGGGGCTAATGAGTCTGCAGCGGGACAGGGGAAGGCCATAGAATGTGTGATTCACCTAGTGTGGTGAAATCCACTATAACAGATGCCCCCTAATGTATGAGATTAGAGGGGTTATACGATGGCCGAAATACATTATAAGTCCATCCCAGAAGTGAAGTGATGAAGGTACCCAAATGGAAGACCAGCCACCCAATCAGCATAGTACAATAATACAACTCTGCATATAACTGCAAATACATATAGCAGTCCCGGATACATAAGAGTACAATGGCCATGAATAGGCATGAAACATGATAACACATATGTGGTCATCGCCACGTACAATATACATAGATCAGAATCTCCATGATGAAGATATACAAAGGACCATGATCTCCACAAAGGATGAAGATATACAATAGATCAGGATCTCCATAGTGGCTGGAAATGTCTGACATATACTGGAACAAGTCACGAGAGTTGAAATCTCATGAACACTGGCACGATCAAGGAGGTAGCATATAGTGGATGCCACCAATCTGGAAGGTCTTCTACACACACCGCTATGAGTACATGTCCTACTATGCAAATAGAGGTGTCGAGGTCGAACATAGTAGTCCATTATCTAATTACCGGTCATTGATGTATGACGTTAACAGACGTGAGATCACCCACCAATAATGAAAATGGGAATCAATTTACTAGAGTGCAAACTAACAAGTGTGAATAAATGTGTTGAGGTCAAACACTTGAGAGAATCCATCGATCAGGGGACATTGATGTATTCCCAAAACTGTCGATGGCGAGAGAACCTGCCACTGATGACTGCAAGTATCAAGGCACTCAAAATGACTCTAGACTCCAATCCCAGAATAAATGATCTGAAGTCGATGGGATGAAATCCACTGGAAGGAGGGAATTAGGGCATCCCCCATCATCCAACATGAGGTACTCAGCAAAGCTGTATAATGTGGAAGGACTCGATCATAAGGTGCATGAACCAGTAACTGTACTGGGAATGGCCGACATGCAAAGTCAAGATAACTGAGGAATGGCTGACTAAGGTTTCAACTTCCTTCGAACAAGAGCATAACAGTATATGGTGACTGAATGAAGGTAGAATAGACTCGATATACAAACTAGGACATCTCTATGATGCAGGAGGCATCAATAGAGGCTCCATAGGGACTGGAAGCATAACCAATCGGTGGAGATAAAACTCAGATAAACGAGTACAACTCCTAAAGTCAAACTATAACCCAACCAATGGATGTGATATACAGTGCTCTGTTTGAAGGCGACACGACTCGACAGCTGCCAAAGATAATACCTTTTCTTGTCCAGCTTTTTGGTTTTTTGATTTTTTTGGTCTTTTTCAATTATTTGAAAAGCTTGAAAAAAGAATAAACTAGCTTTATAGTTACAAACTAGGAGGAGACGAGTGTCATGAGGGAAAACAAACTAGTTCCAAGTAGTGGAACATACCTATGCTCAATGCAAGGATACATGTGTAGGATATCGACACTCAAGGGAAAATCGCCTCCCGGTAAAAAGGGAATCAAGATGCGAAGGATATAAAGAAAGGCTCTGCATGGCTAGGCATGAGACAAGCTCGGGCTATATGGCTGAAAAGCAATGTCATGGAAGTCGGCATAAAGCTCAATAAGATAGGCAAAGCTCATGATAATGCATCCACAACTTGATACAAGGGAGTCCGGGGGATCACGGCCAGCATAAGATCAAGAGGAGTATGAGGCTCTTGCTAAATGTCATGGCAATACTATACAATGGACTCCCACACCCTAAAGGGGGAAACATCGGCATGGGCACCAAATGCAAATAAGGCGCTAACTAGGGTACCCATGTAAGGTGAGGCTCTACCACTCATGTCATGCCACTTCTATAGCAGAAAGAAGGTTCCGTGACATAATAGAGTGGGTTCGTACCTAAGGATATAGCGACATGGTCATAAGGTCATGCAAAATGCAAAAGGTGGTGAACCTAACCTATATGCCAGTGTAGACGTGATACCTGAGATAGGCACGAATGGTCTCTGGTCACAAAAGAAGCATCCAACAGACAACTTCAGACCCAAGGAAGACCCAACCATACTCACAACCCACCCAGCAACTTCCCATGATATCAGACTCACCAAAAGGGAGGATGTACGCGACTGTATAAAGAACAGTTGCATATGTACGTGACTTTTGGCCAAAAATATGCGTATGTACGTGACTTTTTTCCAAAAACCCGCGTATATAGAGAAGGCAGTGGTAAAAAGCAGGTCAAGGCCAAACCAATAAAGGGGAGTGTCAATGGACACACATACTATAACATGCGACACAGAAACAGAGAGAAACCAAGAGCAAGTCAATAATATCAAGCCCATTGTGCCCCCAACCCCAAAGAAAAACAAGGAACATCCCCAGCAGAGTCGCCACTTCTGTTACGGAGAGACATTCTTATGGCTTGGGGTACCACAACAAACAGCTAGACTCCAGAAATCAATCTTTCCCAATATGCAATAGAAATAAAAACATCTAACACTAAAGGATCAAACCTCGTACCTTATTTCGGACGGCTGAAGTAGATCCCCGTTGAGCTTTCCAATCTTTAGCTTGAATTGTTATAGCACGTCCTCAACAACAAGTAAACAATACAAGCATACTATATTTCATGGTGTTAGATCTATTCTAGCATATATAATCAATAATTTAAAATCATTTGACATACTCCAATGGATACAATATTCATTCAAATACACATTACTGGACAGGAAAAGATATTTCTATTAATATGAATCAGAGATTACAAGTGACAACCTCTGATGGCACGTCTGCGAACCGGAGAAACTGAATCCCCCACTTGGGCCTCCACCACCTCAATCCTCCATCACTTCGATAGCAAGCTTACTAGCAAAAGGCAAGCTTGGGAAGAACACAATAGTGCTCCAAGGGACAAAGGCATGCAGACTCAAGCATAAGTTCTGGCAACAATGGACTATAGTTTCGTTACTCTCAATTCTCTCTTCTGCTTTCAATGTCTCAATGGGTTCCTTATATAGATTTTCAAATGGATACTGAAAGGTCGAATCCGTGCGATCTCAAGGCATATGGAAGGTCAGGAGTCATATGAGTCGGATCCAAGTCAAGGAACACTCCAAAAGGTTTTGGATTATGTACACATCCTGATGTACACGACTATAGAGGGAATATCTGCGTATGTACACGGTTATCGGGGAAAAGGCCGCGTATATCCTTTTTCTTATGTTTTTAGGGATGGTCAAGGATAAATCAAAAGACAAAAAGTGGTCCATAGGGGCTAATGAGTCTGCAGCGGGACAGGGGAAGGCCATACAATGTGTGATTCACCTAGTGTGGTGAAATCTGCTATAACACCTCATCTTTTAAGGGTTTGATTTTGTAGGAGAGGCAACACAGTTGACTGATGCAGATGTCTTGTCCATGGCTTAGCCAACCAATGTTGTAGGGTTGGGGATGTGGAACCATTAGAAGCTTCAATATTTTGACGACCTCGACCGAGATGAGGATCTTCTGAATACCATTGTCATCAATGAAATGTAGCAAATTCCCCTGCACCCATAGTTGTGAGTGGAAGAGGTGCTCCACTTCCTCTGGATGCTCTGAATCTTTAGGCTGGATCTTTGTGGTTGCTATGGTGGCATTAGGTTCTGCGTCAATGATCTCCTTACCCCTTTATTTTTGTGCATCCATTTCTTAGTCAGATTCTTGATCTGGGTATTTTGTCTCGGCCAACAATGACTGCTATAAACAAAATTCATCAGTGTTGTGCTAGGGGATTTTATGGAACTTGTACCACTTACCGGTGTCCTTGTTCGATTTCCCGTTACCATTTTGTGTATGTGGCTTGGATTTTTTATCGAGACTTTGGCCATCCTTTCTCTTTCCTTTGGGCTATGAGTTAGGGCCACTTTTTCTGAGCTTCTGCCACTTATTTGTAGACCCAAAATCCCACTTACTCTTTTGCTTAAACTTTTGCTTGATTTCGACGGCATATCGGTAAGCTACTCCTAGTGAGGATACGTCCATGAAATCCATATAGGACTGAATGTACCTGTGCATACCACTATGGTATTTTAGAACCAAGTTCCATTCACAGTATCTAATATAGATATTTGAGCGCAGGGTATGGAATATATTAGTATACTACAACAGTGTTTGGTCTCTTTCTTGGCACAATGTCATCCACCAAGTGTATTGGTCATCATAGTTTCCGACAAGGTAGAATTCCTCTTTGATGGCATCAAAAAAATATGCCCAAGTGGGTTCTATTTTGAATATCTCATATTCATCCTTTGCATGCCTCTTGTAATACCCATCCCACCAATCTTAGACATGGGGAAGGGAATTAAGGAGTGCAAAGGTGATCTTTTCACTGTCGGAGAAATTTTGAACAGAGAAGTAACCCTCTAACATACTTAACCATTTTTCCAAAGAATATGCATCTTTATTCCCTTCAAATAAGGTGATGTCAAATTTAACTCGTACCTTGAAGGGATTTGCACCCCCGAAATGACTGCTCATTGAAGGTGCGTCCATTTCCATTGGCATTCTTAGATGGATCTAGGCGAAGTTATCCATCATATCGTTCCTATGTCGCTCGAGGGCTTCCTCGAGCAACATTTTAATAGGATATTCTACTCCATCATCTCTCTTTTCTTCTCTCATCATGTGAGGCTGCTTGGGATGATGAGAAGTATTTTCCCCAAGCTCAACTACTTCGAGACCCAACTCTCAATATTCAAATCTCATCGAGGACATGCACTGAGAAACCACAAGAGCAGAAAGCTCTGATACCATTGATATGGATTTATGCAAGAATGAAATGAAAGATCATACATATATTCAAATGCATAGATATATATGGTGATAAACAAAGCGATACAATAAACTCAGATTCTATTAAATGAATGAAACACAACATACTGTAAAATAAAAGCAACTAGAATGGTGGTAGTTGTATCTCTGAGAAGAGATGTGGTGACTACACTCACTTATGAAAAGATGAATAGAAAAGGAGGCTAAAGGGCCTTTTATCATAAATCCTTAGAGGGGAAAAAAAACCTAAACCTAACCCTAGGAGATGAATCGTCGTGAAGTTTGCGGCTGCAGGGTGGTTAGTTGAGCAGTCAACTTGTCGGGGTCATAAATTTTGCATACGATCTCTATTTGGGGTGGTCAATAGTTCATTGGAAAGGTATATATTAGAATTACAAATTTCTAATATGGATAAATGCATTCCAATGGAAACCATCAGGCCCTCTGAATTTCCAAAAACGTCGTTTAGGGCCTCAAAACGACCTGAAAGTTTAGGACTCGAAAAACTATAGAAAATTGTCAACATGAGAAACTATTTTGAGCTAGTGGAACAGGTGGGTGCCCACTTATACCCATATGGATCAGACCTTCCCCTTAGGAATCAATGGTCTCCATTGCGTTGAGTTCCCCCATCAAATGGGGAAACTTCTGCTGAACTCGATTCTTAGTGAGCCACTTGCCTTGGTGGAGGAGCTACCCTTCTTTGACAACTCGATATAGTTGGAACTTCCACTTGTGGGTTCCATTAATATGTGTGTCCATGATCTAATCAATGGTTTCTTGTTCCATGTAGTCAATATTAAGATATGTAGGAGTTAATTGTTCATCCACCTATAAGGTTTCCAACAGTGGTGCAAAATATGGTCGAAGGAGCTACACATTGAATACTGGGAGCAAGCCAAGGAATGGAGGAATTATTAATTCAAAATCATTATCACCAAATTCCTTGGTTATGGTGTATGGCCCATATCGAAGTGGATGAAGCTTGTGATGGGGTCCTGTGAGCCTCTCTTTCTGTAAAATCAACCAAACCTTATCCCCAACATGGAACTTGTGTGGAACTCGATGATGGTCACGTCACTGCTTGTATTTAGTAGTGGACTTCTCCAAAATGTCATGGACATGTTGGTGGATGTGATGGATTCATTCAATAAATATGGTGGGCTTAACAACCTCAGCCTGAGCATGGGAATCTTCCTCCTCTGTGGATGCAAGGGGAAGAGCTACATCAATCAGGGCCAATGGTTGGAAACCCAAGCATGCCTCAAAAGGTTTGTGACTAGTAGAGCTATGTAGAGCTCGGTTATAGCTATGTTGAACATAACAAATGTTCTCATTCCATGTGCGGGGATGCTTAGAGTTGTACATTCTCAGAATATGCAAAATCGTCATGTTGACTACCCCTGTTTTTCCATCAGTATGGGAGCATAAGGTAGTTGATTTGGTGAGCTTGGTATCCATTAATGACCATAGAATAGACCAGAAAGTGCCCAGTAACTTATTGTCCCAATATGAAATGATAGTCTGTGGCAGCCCAAAATGAACCCAAACATGCTCTAAGAATAGCTTAGCAGTGGCTTCGGTAGAGATTCTCTTCTAACAAGCTATCGAAATGGGCATCTTAGAGAAGAGACCCACAACCACAAACACGCACTCATTACCATGCTTAGTTGAAGGTAGTCCTAACATGTAATCAATGGATATGGATTCCCATGGCCCATTTGGAGTGGCAAGGGGAGTGTACAACCCTTGCCTTTTAGCGGTTGGTTTTACAATGGCGCAAGAAGTGCATGGTCTAATATATCGGTCGATGTATTGTCATAGCTTGGGATAATAAAAATAATTCTGCAAAACTACCATTGTATTCTCAATACCAAAGTTCCCTTCCACTCGACTGTAATGTGCTTCCAAAATCATCTTTACACGCTTGCTTGAAGGAACACAGAGATTGCCCAAGTGGCATAACAATCCTTCCCGAAGATGAAAGTATTCCATTGGTGTACCTGCACACAATGATTGATTGATAGGAGTGAACTTAGGATCATTTTCATATAGTTGAGGCCACCTAGAGGTCTCATGGCTGCAAGAGTTGACCACCATGGTTAATGCCACAACTGGAGGACGACTAAGGAAATAAATGACTTAATTGGTGCTTCCCTTATTTAATTTAATGTTCAGGTGGAACTGTTCCAAGTAAGTGGACCACTTCTGGTGGTGGTCATTTTGTAAATTTCCTTAGGTTTGTATGAATTGCAAGGAATTATGATCAGTGTGGATGACTATTTCTTTTCCAAGGATGTAGATATTCCATTGGCGACGGGATTGGACAATGGAGTACATTTCCTTGTCATAGGTGGGGTACTTGCAGATTGTATCTGAAAGTGTCTCACTGTGATATGCCACTAGATGACCATGCAGAGTGAGGACCACACGAACAGCATAGTCTGAAGAATCTATCTCGATATCAAAGGGTTGTTGTAGATATGGTAAGTGTTGGGCCAGGAAAAGTGCAAGGAAGAACCTGAAGCACAAGTGAAAGAGGAAAAGCGTACGCTCAATGGGATAAAAGCAGATAAATGATGGAAGGGAAGCACAGGCCAGAGAAAGTTTCTATGTGGAAAGCACACCTAGAGTCAGTGGAGGTGTGGTAGGTAAAAGAGTTAAGGATGAGAAGTGGCAGGTCATAATACTGCAGTAGTCAGAGTCAGCGGAAGACTAAAGGATGGGTTTTTGTGGTTAGTTATGACCAGTACAAGTAGGTTGAAAGATGTTTCCACGGCTAGTAATGGTTGTGATCAATGCAATGGAAAAATGTTGTGGCCAATATGGCATGTCATCAATGTGATAGAAGATATTTTGTAGCTACTTCTGAATGTAATAACTAAGTTGTACTCAGTTGAACTTGTGCGGTCTTGTAATTTCTATATATAAGATGAACCTATTTTGTATAAGGGTTAGCTTCAATATTGTTCGATGAGTTAGCCTATTAGTTAGTCAGTAGAAGAATAGTAAGGAGATATCATAGAGGAGTCTGATAGTCAAAGGTTGTTGAGCCATGGATCTGTAGCTGAGTGCGTAGACCATTTTGTAGAGTTAATCTGTAGTTGAGTGCGTAGACCGTTTTGTAGAGTTAATATGTAGCTGAGTGCATAGACAGTAAAGTAGGAGAGTCAATCCAAGATCTATGTGGATTAGTAGGAGTAGATAGAAGAATATACTAGAGAGCATGAGAGAAAGAAGAGTTTGAGTTGAAAGACATATCTTAAAACAGTCTATAATTCATTGAATGCAAGGTGCTACCTATATTTCTCATGGAAGATGAAGAGTACCTTGGTGATTTTTCCTAGATGGGTTTCCACGTTAGTTCATGTGTTAATGAATGTTTAAATGTTGTGGTGAATGTTTAACTGTTAATGTTGAATGTTTGACTAAACTCGCATTATTTATGGTCATTATTTGAATGAATGTCGCAATACTGATAAGAAGTGAATAAATGGATATATAAGCATCATTGAAGCATTGTGTATTAGTTCATCTTTAACCCTATCAAGTCATAATATAAGTTGGATCATGTTCATTGATCAAGGAATCAGTTGCGTCGCATTATTGCACCAGTTGTTAAGCTATTAAGGACAAGATTGTGTCGCATGTTGGTTGTGGTGCATAGTTATGCCTCTGTCGAATAGTGAAAGACTTCATCCCTCCATATTTACCAAGCATTTTGGCCACACGCCAAGGGACTGTAATCCCTTGCCAATTGCGCCTACCTCACAGGTGTTTCCAACTGATATTTATTTGTCAGGGCAATGTCTTTGGGTGTTTTACTGGTTTTGTGTTGTTGTTGAACCTGGGTCATGAGAGTGTTGAGAAGTAGGCCAAAAAATGGTTATGTTTTCGGGACTTGAACCCAGGTCTCTCTGGTGAGAGATGAGTATACTAACCAAGTAAACTACAAGAGAATATGAGGAAGACGACGACGATGATGACAATGATGGAGAAGACACACCTACTGACGAGGATGTGCAGACTCGAAAGTGTTTATGTATATGTAACTTTGGAATGTGTTTCACTTATATTTATTATATATTGTAACCCGATGGTTATTCTGGGATGTACTTGAGTCATGCCATGCCCCAATGTTCCTATCGGGAAGATCTATAATGTAAACAAGTCATGTCAAGTCATTGTGGGTAACCCTCCTATTGTCTAAGGGTTAAAGTCCCCGCAATTCCAAGGCACTAGGGTTATTAGACTCTCCTAGAGAGGTCAGCACTAGTAGGGTTTTAGTCATGTAGGGATTAGTATAAATAGAGAGTTGGACTCTCTATTTAGCACACATCTCATACACACTCAAGTGTAGCGCATAGTTGAGGAAATAGAAGACACCGGGGCTAGATAGAAAGAAGGTTACTGCTGTCAGGATATCACTTACTGTTTTGGGTTCTACTTTTGGTGTTGATTCTATCTCTGAGGAAGTTACGGGGCTTTCACCATTTATGGTTTCCCTGAGTATAAAGACTATGTTCATTGTCTCTTGTGTTTGATTGTTGTACTTTTTATTCTCTCAATTAAATATCCTAATGTATTGCTATCTTAATGATGAAATTCTAACATGGTATCAGAGCTAACCTGAGAAGAAGACACTATGCAGCTACGGGAACTAGGGATTCCTAGTTAGTGGATATTCCTCCACAGATTTTCAACAAAACAAGGTTGTATTAACTCTCCTCCTAAGGGCGCATATTTTTGTTGAAGCAAAATCAAATTTTGAGGTTTTTTAGTTTTGGACACGACACTGCTGCCAGAAATTAGGGATTTTCATAGAAGAGGAATTTTTCAGCGAGCCCAGGCCTGGATTGATCTCCTCCCCAAAATCGAAGTTAGGGATCAAATTGAAAGCATTTGGTTGGACAGAACTCTAGAAAATCAAAACCCTAATTTGTTACTGAACCAACACTGCAGGATTTCAGCTCGAAATCCAAATGCAACATCTTGACCTGGTAAGATCTAAATATTTTGTATTTCCATTTGAGGTTCTCAGTTTAAGATGTCTCATCATACCAAGCTTGATGAAAAGCTTGAGGGAGCTGATAAATTTTGAGCCTGGAAGTATAGGATATCCCTGTTCCTGGAAGAAAATGAGTTGCAATCCTATATCAATGAGGAGGTTCCAGTTCCAGAGGGAGATGAGGCTAAGGCCTTACATAAGAAGAATTTGGTTATGGTGAAGAGAATCATTGCTGATTCTATCAAGGATCAGCTCATACCATAGGTGTCCTCCCTCAAGACACCTAAAGCTATGTTTGATTCCCTAACCAAATTGTTTAAAGGAAAGAACATAAACAGGAAGATGACTCTGAGAAACCAATTGAAGAATGTAAAGATCCAGAATGCTGAGACTATTCAGTCTTACTTTACAAGGGTATCTCAGATCAAGGAACAACTGGAAGCAGTAGATGAAGAAGTGGAAAATGAAGAAATTGTGATGACCACCTTGAATGATCTCCCTAGATCATGGGACTCTTTCATTCAAGGCATATGTGCCAGAAAGAAGTTAGTCAAGTTCAGCAGACTATGGGAAGAATGCTCTCAAGAAGAAGCTCAGATAGCAGCTTGAGAAGAGAAGATGGGAAATGAAGATCAAGCTCTCACTGTTGACTCTAAGAGAACCAGAAGGAACCATCATCACTCCAAAGGTAAGACCTCACATCCTAAAAGAGATCTGTCTACCATTAGATGTTACACATGTGATGAGAAAGGTCACATATCCATATTCTTCCCTAATAAAGGAAACCTAAAGAAGAAGAAGGAAAACAAGAGAAGAGATCATGCTCCTGCTGCATAAGATGATGAACCTTCCACAAAAATAATCAGACAAGAAAGTGATTCTTCAAGTGATGAAGAATATGTGCTGATCTCCACTCTTACAGGAACTATTTCACATGGAAGCAATGATTGGCTCATAGACATTGGTACTTCCAAGCATATGAAGGGATTCAAAGAATCATTTGTGAAGTTATCTGAACATGAGTCAGCTCACAAGGTGAAACTTGGGGATGACTACCAGTATCCAATAAAAGGTAGTGGTGAATCCTCCTATATAATAGAATCTAGAAAGTCTATGAAGATGAAGAATGTATTATTTGTTCCAGGACTAACGAAGAACCTCCTCTCCATATCTGCATTGGATGCAAAAGGAATGAGGGTTTCTTTAGTAGATTTCCAAGTTCTTATGTGGCCAAAGGGAAATACTTTTGACGATGCAATAGTGATTGGAGAACAAGAAGGTGGTCTATAAAAGTTGAAGGGACAACTAGAACAAGCTTTGGTTCATGACTTAGTAGAACCAAATGAACTTTGGCATAGAAGGCTTGGACATGTGCATTACAGAGCACTTCTACTTGCAAGAAAAGTTGTTGAAGGTCTTCCAGAAATTCAAGCAAAACATGAGGGGCTCTGCAAAGGATGTTCTAAAGGAAAGAACACAAAGAAGACATTTCCAGGTAGCAAAAGCAAAGCAAAAGGAATCTTGGAAATCATCCACTCCAATGTATGCGGACCAATGTCATCAAGCTCACTAAGCGGGTATGTGTGCTATGTTTCTTTTATTGATGGATTTTCTAGGAAGACATGGATTTACTTCATGAAGAATAAAGATGAAGTGTTCAACAAATTCAAAGAATTCAAAGCCTTGATTGAGAACCACACTAAAAAGAAGATCAATAATTTTCGATCAGACAATGGCGGAGGATTCACTTCAAATGAGTTCAAGGAACTATGTAAAGAATCAGGGATTAAGAGGGATTTGTCCACCCCTTATAATCCACAACAGAATGGGATTGCAAAAAGGAAGAATAGAACTATCATGGAAGCTGCAAGAGAAATGCTTCATGATCAAGATCTTCCTATGCATCTTTGGGCAGAAGCAGCCAGAACAACAGTGTATGTACAAAACCATACTCCACACAGAGTACTCGAGAACAAGACTCCTGAAGAAGTCTTCTCCGGCAAGAGACCAGAAGTCAACCATCTCAGAATATTCAGCTGTCCAGTGTACATACACATTCCAAAAGAGAAGAGAACAAAATTAGATCCTTCAAGAAAGAAGGGTATATTTTTGGGATACTCTGAAATCTCAAAGGCCTACAAAATATACTTCCCAGGGTTCAAGAATATTAACATCAGCAAGGATGTAACATTTGATGAAGATTCAGCATACATCAAATCCAGAAAGAAACCTCTTGAAGAACCTAAAGAAGCAGAACTTCCCAGGAATTCATGATACAATCATGAAAGAAGAAAATCAAGAAGAAGATTGAGAATTTGAAGAACCACAAAGACCTGTAGATCAACCACATGAGAAGAATCCTCATAATAGGAAACTTGCTTGGGTATGAGAGATTATCCAAGGTGCGAAAAGTTATGGGGTTCCAGAAGAGAATCTCAGAGAAAGAAAGAGGACCAGATATTGTTCCAGTTATGTAGCTTTACTATGTGACTTTATTGATAAAGAACCTTCCAAATATGAAGAAGTGATAGAATGGAAAGAATGGAAGGATGCGATGATCGAAGAGTATCAATCGATCATGAAGAATGATGTTTGAGATGTTGTCCCAAGACTATAAGGGAAGTCAGTTGTAACTTCCAAATGGATCTACAAGATCAAGCATGCTGCAGATGGTAGCATAGAAAAATATAAATCAAGATTTGTTGCTCATAGTTTCTTACAGAAAGAAGGAATAGACTATGAAGAAACCTTTGCACCCGTATCCAGATACACTTCCATCAGATCAGTACTTGCTCTGGCTGTAGTGATGAAATGGAAGATACACCAAATGGATGTCAAGACTGCTTTATTGAATGGTTTAGTAGAAGAGGAAGTGTCTGTGGAGCAGCCACTGGGATTTGAGACAGATGACAGAGAGTCTCATGTGCGTAGATTGAAGAAAGCCATGTACTGTTTGAAACAGGCACCCAGGACATGGTACGGCAGAATTGACAGCTTTCTATCTAGTTTGGGATTTACCAAGAGTAAAGCATATTCCAACCTTTACTACAAGGTTGAAGATAGAAACCTAGTGATACTCCTAGTATATGTAGATGATCTATTTGTGATAGGTATGGATGGGTTGATTGCTAATATGAAGATAAAGCTTGCTGCTGAGTTCGAAATGAAGGACTTAGGTATGATGCATTATTTTCTAGGTATGGAGGTGTGGCAGACTATGGGTGGAATCTTCCTTGGACAAGGGAAGTATGCAGTAGAGATATTGAAGAGATTTGGGATGATGGACTGCAAGGCATTAACCACACCTATGGCATCGAATCTGAAGCTATTGAGTGATGCTTCATCAGAGTCGATTGATGCCATGATGTATAGTCAGATGATTGGGTCATTGATGTACCTGACGAACACGAGACCAGATACTTGCTTTGCTGTGAACACCTTGAGCCAATACTTGACAGATCCGAGACATGTTCACTTGACTGCTGCAAAGAATATTCTGAGGTACCTGAAGGGTACGGTTGATTATGGGCTCAAGTATAAGACTGATCAAAGGATTAACCTGGAGGGTTATGTTGATTCATATTGGACAAGAAATGCCATCGATAGGAAGAGAACTTTAGGGTGTTGCTTCAGTATGGGATCAGGTGTGATCTCATGGTTTATCAAGAAGCAATCTTGTGTGGCACTAAGTACAGCTGAAGCAGAGTATGTCGCAACTTGTTCAGCTAGTTGTGAGGCAGTATGGCTGAGGAAGCTACTGTCTGATTTATTTGATCTCCAGTTAGATGCTACTTGTATATATTGTGACAACCAGAGTTGAGTAAAGTTGTTAGAGAATCCAGTATTCCATGACAAGTCAAAGCATATCGAGATCAAGTATCACTATATTAGGGATATGGTGTAGAGAGGAGCAGTGAAGCTCCAGTATGTTGTGATGGACGAACAGATAGCTGACGTGTTGACTAAGCCATTGGCTAGGGTGAAGTTTGAGTACTTCAAGGAGAATCTTGGTGTTATCCAAATCAATATTCCTCCAAAGAGGAAGTGATGTGTCTATGCTGAGCCCTTCTGACATGGTGAGAGGACTGGTTCCTTCCATAGTCAGACATAAGTGTTGTGCCCTTCCGACATGGTGAGAGCATTGGTTCTTTCCATGGTTGGATGTAAGAGCTGTGACATGGTGAGAGGATTGGTTCCTTCCATGGTTGGATGTAAGAGCTATGACATGGTGAGAGGATTGGTTCTTTCCATTGTCAGATGTATGTGATGATTCCACATCTAGCATGAAAAAGGGTTGGCTCTGTGAAGACATATCTAGTATGAAAAATTACTAGCTCTGTGTGGATGCCACATCCAACATGAAAAAGGGCTGGCTCTGTGAAGACTCATCTAGTATGAAAAAGGACTAGCTTTGAGTGTGTGCCACATCTAGTATGAAAAAGGACTAGCTCTGTGTCTGTGCCACATCTAGTATGAAAAAGGACTAGCTCTATGAAGACTCATCTAGTATGAAAAAGGACTAGCTCTATGAAGACTCGTCTAGTATGAAAAAGGACTAGCTATGTGTGTGTTCCACATATAGTATGAAAAAGGACCAGCTCTATGATGATACATCCAGTATGAAAAAGGACTGGCTCTGTCGATGTACATCCAGCCTGAAAAGGGGCTGGCTCTATAGAGATTCCTATGATGAGAAGAATCAAAAGATAGCACCCATGATGATCCATATCAAGTGATGATGATCCAGATCTAGTGATGATGATCCAGCAGTGATGATCCAGATCTAGTGATGATCCAAATCCAGTGATGATGTCCAATGATGATCCAAATCCCGTGATGATGTCCAGTGATGATCCATATCTGATGATGAATATGACTTGAAGATGAAGATGACTTCAAGGTGAAGAAGACTTGAAGATGACAAGGACTCGATGATGATCTAGAAGATATAAAGAAGAAGACTTGTGCTGAAAATTGTGTCTAAAGAATACATTCCTAGTTAAGAGGGAGTGTTGATGTATATGTAAATTCAGAATGTATTTCACTTATATTTCTTATATATTGTAACCCAATGTTTATTTTGGGATGTACTTGAGTCATGTCATGCCCCGATGTTCCTATCAGGAATATCTATAATGTAAACAAGTCATGTCAAGTCATTGTGGTAACCCTCCTATTGTCTAAGGGTTAAAGTCCCTGCAGTTCCGGGGCACTAGGGTTATTAGACTCTCCTAGAGAGGTCGGCTCTAGTAGGGTTTTAGTCATGTCGGGATTAGTATAAATAAAGAGCTGGACTCTCTATTTAGCACACATCTCATACACACTCAAGTGTAGTGCGTAGTTGAGGAAAGAGAAGACACTGGGGCTA
This sequence comes from Pseudotsuga menziesii, assembly GCA_001517045.1. Classification (NCBI taxonomy): domain Eukaryota; kingdom Viridiplantae; phylum Streptophyta; class Pinopsida; order Pinales; family Pinaceae; genus Pseudotsuga; species Pseudotsuga menziesii. The sequence continues at coordinate 120,210 of LPNX011088278.1, forward strand.
GATAGAAAGAAGGTTACTGCTCTCGGGAGATCACTTACTATTTTGGTTTCTACTTTTGGTGCTGATTCTATCTCTGAGGAAGTTGCAGGGTTTTCACCATTTATGGTTTCCCCGAGGATAAAAACTGTGTTCATTGTCTCTTGTGTTTGATTGTTGTACTTGTTATTCTCTTAGTTAAATATCCTAATGTATTGCTATCTTAATGATGAAATTCTAACAGGAAGAAGGCCCAAGAAGAAGCGTAGGAGAAAGAACAGTCCCACCTCTAGCATAAGAAGTGAAAAGTAGACAAATCAGCTAACATGGTCAACTTAGCCAAGGAGGAAATAATCCTATTGTTCGATGCCATCACAGAGGTTATGAATTCCAGCTTGAAAAACATAAGTTAAAAGTAGTTGTGACTGACTAACAAGATGGCAAGCCATATCCATACCCTGATGGAGGCTATCAATGAGGTCAATAGCATAGTTGAGGCTGAGACTTATGGTGTGGATCCAAATGACATGTTGGTAACACCACTCTTGTTGCCACTGATAAATATAGACATAAAGACACGAGAAATGGAGATAGGGATGCCCGATTTTGATAATGTTGTCCATGGGTTTGAGACACTATATAGTGATTTCTATAAGCTCATGCTAATTGAAGTATATACTGTTCAGCATGTGGATGCGAATGAAATACAGATACTGGAGAATACTCTTGCATATCAGGAAACCAAGCAAAAAAGGAAGGCAAAGGGTCACAAATCCATTATTCACGAGAAAGAGCAAGAGATCGAGGAACACAAACAGAGGAGGCTTGCACTAGCCGAAGTCAATAAAGATGCAGTGAGAGAGTTTCCTTTGGAAGAAGGACAATAAGATGAAAATACAGCCACAAAGGTATCACGCATGTCCCAGATTGCTATAGACCTAAGAAAACAGGTTGAGGAACTAAAGGCGCAGTAGATACCAAGCACGCCTCCTGAGGTACTTGAAGAAGTAGGAAAACAACATCCGAGGCTATTGCGAGGATAAGGAAATGAGAATAGCTCTGCACTGAGGCAGTTGAATCCATTTCCACGACATACGAATTGCTTCTAGAAGATGAAATAGTGGAAAATATCAAGGAAGATGCACGGCAAGATGATTTGAAAATCATAGTGGTCAAGGAAGACATGAAAAATTTGTCGCTTAAAGAGAACGTTGTAAAAGTAGCCAAGCTGAAGTAGCTGCAACAGGAGGTAAAGACCCTATGCGATAAGGGGAAGAGTAGGAATGCCGAATTTACAATACACTAATTGAAAGTAGAGCGAGTTATAGAGATTATTCATCCTATACAGCAGAAGCTCCAATTTATCACTCAGTCATTGGAAGAAGGACCATCGAAACATATCGGTTTCGACCATGTGGAACATTTGGCTAAGCAAGTTGAAGAGTTCGAAGAGGAATTTTCCTGGGTGCAACAAATTTTGAAGGAATTTTAGGACAAGGTTGGTCCTAGGGAGAAACCTGCGCGAAAGACTTAAATTTTCCCAACGGCTTAAATTTTTCTTAGTAGCTCGAGATGATCCACATTTGAGTATTGGGGGCCTGTTGGGCCAGGAAAAGTGCAAGGAAGAACCTAAAGTGTAATCTCAAGAAGAAAAGAGGGCACACGACAGGATAAAAGTAGGTAAAGGATGGAAGGGAATCATAGAGCAGAGAAAGATTGACAAGGATTGGTGTGATGTGGAAAGTGAACCTTGAGTTGATGGAGGTGTGGCATGTAAAAGAGTTAAGGTTTAGAAGCAGCAGGTTAGAATACTACAGGAGTCAAAGTTGAAAGAATACTAAAGTCGAGTTTTTGCGGTTAGTTATGACCGATACAAGCATGATGAAATACGTTTATGTGGCTAGTAATGGCTATGATCAATGTAATGCAGGACTTTTGCAGCCAGTATGGACTGTCATCAATTTAATAGAATATATTTTGTAGCTACTTCTAAATGTAATAACTGAGTTGTACTTAGTAGAACCTGTGCGGTCTTGTAATATCTATATATAAGAGGAGCCCATTCTATATAAGGGTTAGCTTCAGTATTGTTCGATGAGTTATCCTATAAGTTAGTCAATAAAATAATAATAAGGAGATATCAGAGAGGAGTATGATAGTAGAAGGATGTTGAGCCACAGATCTACAACTATGTGCACAGACCATTTTGTAGAGTTAATCTGTAGATCAGTGCATAGACAGTAAATTAGGAGAGTCGATCCGGCTGTGTGCATATTAGTAGGAGTAGATAGAAGAATACACCAAAGAGAATGAGAGAAATAAGAGTATGAGCTGAAATACATATCTTAAAATAGTCTGTAAGTTGCAGACTGCAAGGTCCTATCTATATTTCTCATGCTAGATGAAGAGCACCTTCGTGATTTTTCTCAGATGGGTTTCCATGTTATTTCCCGTGTTAATGAATGATTCAATGTTGTGATGAATGTTTAATTGTTAATGTTGATTTTTTTATTACACTCGTATTATTTATGGTCATTGTTTGAATGAATGTCACAATACCGATAAGCAATGAATCAATGGATATCTAAGCATCATTGAAGCATTGTGTATTAGTTCATGTTTAACCCTATTGAGTCATAATATAATTTGCATCACGGTAATTCACTATCAAGGAATGAACAGCGTTGCACTATTGCACCAGTTGTTAAGTTGTTAAGGACAATTTTGTGTCGCACACTGGCTGTGGTACATAGTTACACCTTTGTTGAGTAGTGAAAGAATCCATCCCTCCATCTATGTCGATCTCCTTGGTCATGCACCAAGGAAATGTAATCCCTTGTTAACTACCGAAACATGGTTCTAGTAGTTACACATTAAGATATCTCAGGTGAGACTGCACCTAACTCGCAGGTGTTGCCAACTGAGCTTTCTCTATTGGGCTAATGTCTTTGGGTGTTTTGTTGGTTTTGTGTTGTTGTTGAACCTAGCTCATGAGAGTGTTGAGAAGTAGCCCAACAGTAAGGTAAGGATGAGCATCAAACATAAGCGTTGCTTCATCTCCTCAACTGCGTGTTGTTGTGGCTTGGACCATATGAACTTGGCCTTAGCTCCCCATTTGGTCACTTGGATAATGGACCAAGCAATATTAGAGAATCCCAACACAAATTTGTGATAGAAGTTTGCAAGGCCAAAGATTCTACGAAGCTCTGTGAGGGTCGTCGGGATCATCCAATCGTGAATGTCTTGGATATTGGCTGGATCTACATGAACACCATGTTTTTCCACAATGTATCCTAGATACTGAACCAAAAGGCATGAGAAACCACTCAAAAGGGCCTTCCTGAGATTTGAAGGAAGTCTTCCAGACATTCGTGTGCTCAATCGGCACTTGATGATAACCAGACTTTAGGTCAATTTTGATGAAATACTTGTCCCCCTTTAAGTGATCAAGGAGGTCATCGATCCGGGAATGGGACACTGATTCTAGACTGTGATATTATTTAGAGCTTTCTAGTCAATCCAAAGTTTCCATGTCCCATCTTTATTTTGTACCAACATAATTGGGCTCCCAAAGGGTGAGGAGCTAGGTTGAATGTGCCCCTTTTGGATTAACTATTGAATCTAGCATTTGATTTCTTTGTTCTCTATAAGGGAATGCCTGTAGACTAGCCCATTAGGTAAAGGTGGACAAGGGATCAAATCAATGGAACACTTGACCTGACAATGTACTCAAACCCCAACATGTGTGGTGAATATGTTTCTGTATGATTCCATGATCTTTTCCACATGTTTCTACTGCGTAGAGGGATTATGTGTGCAGGAGGTGGATTTTTTTGTGATGTTTTGTTCCCCATTAGAGTCAACCATGAATAGTATGAATTTCCCTGTATGGCATATTACCTTCCTGCACTGCTTTTTTGTGATGAGAGACACTGCAGTAGTAGGAAGTCTCTCTGGTATCCTCTAGAGTTTCTTTCCCAAAGTAATAATGACAATATGATGTCTAGACTCATACACAACATGGAGTTTCTACATATATGGCTGTCTGAAAAGAATATCACAAACTTCAAATGGGGAAACATCACACATTACCTCATTTTTTAAAGGCTTGATGTTGTAGGAGAGGCAACACTGTTGACTAACGCGGATGTCTTGCTTGTGGCTCATCCAACCAATGTTGTAGGGTTGGGGATGTGAAACTGTTAGAATATTCAATCATTTGATGAACTCAACTGAAATGAGGTTCTTTTTACTACCATTATCGACAATGAAATGTAGTGGAGTCCCATGCACCCATAGTTGTGAGTGGAAGAGGATCTCCACTACCTATGGCTCCTTTGACTCTTTCGACTAGATCTTTGTGGTTGCTATGGTGGCACTAAGTTCTGTGTCAATTATATGCTTACCTCTTTCTTTCTTTGCATCAGTTTCTAAGTTAGAGTCTAGATCCAAGATTTTGTCTGAGCCAACAATGACTGCTTTGAATGGAATTCATCAGTGTTGTGCCAGGGGCTTTTATGGAACTTGCACCACTTGCCAGTGTCCTCCTTTGAATTCCCATTACCCTTCTTTATTTATGGCTTGGACTAGTTCTCAGGACTTTGGCCATCCTTGGTATATCCTTTAGGTTGTGAGTTAGGGACACTTTTTCTCGGCTTCTGCTACTAATTTGTAGACCCAAAATCCCGCTTATTCTTTTACTTAAAATTTTGCTCGATTTTGACGACATATCGGTAATCTTATCCTATTGAGGATATGTACAGGAAATCCATCTCTGAACGAATGTACCTCTACATACCACTACAATATCTTAGAACCAAGTGTCTTTCATAGTCTCTAATACCCATCTTTGAGCATAGGGTATGGAATATATTAGTATACTTTGGCACTGTTTGGTATCTTTGTTGGTGCAATGTCATCCAACAGGTGTATCGATCATCATAGTTTCCAACTGGGTAAAATTCCTCTTTGATGACATTGAAAAAATATTCCCAGGTGGGTTCTCTTTTGAATATCTCATATTCATCATTTGCATACCTCTTGCAATGCCCATCCCACCAATATTTGACATGGCAGAGGGACTTAAGGAGCGCAAAGGTGTTATTTTCCCTGTCGGAGAAATTTTGAACAGAGAAGTAACCCTCTAACATAATTAACCATTTTCAAAAGCATATGCATCTATATTTATTTCAAATATTGGGATTTCAAATTTAACTTGTACCTTGAAGGGATTCGCACCCCAAAATGGCTGCTCGTTGAAGGTGAGTTCGTTGTCATCGGCATTCTTAGATGGATATGGGTGAAGTTATCCATCATCTCATTTTTTTGTCACGCAATGGCTTCCTTGAGCAACATTTTAATAGGATATCCTGATCCATAATCTCTCTTTTATTCTCCTTCCATGTGAGGTTTCCTGGGAAGACGAGAAGTATTTTCTCCAAGCTCAACTAGTTCGAGACCCAACTCTCGATATTCATATCTCATTGGGGACATGCACTGAGAAACAGCAAGAGTAGAAAGATATGATATCAATGATCTATATTTATGTGAGAATGAAATGAAAGAGCATATATGTATTAAATGAATAGATATATATGGCAATAAACGCAGTGATACAGTAAACCCGGATTCTATTAAATGAATGACACATAACAGACTGTAAAACAAAAGCAGCTAGAATGGTGACAGATGTATCTCTAAGAAGAGATGTGGTGACTACGCTCACTCATGAAAAGATGAATACAAAAGGATGCCAAAGAGTGTTTTTTCATAAATCTTTAGAGAGGAAGAAAACCCCAAACCTAACCCTAGGAGATGAATCGTCATGAAGTTTGCAGCCCCAAGGTGGTTAGTTGAACAATCAACTTCTCGGGGTCATAAATTTTGCATACAATCTATGTTTGGGGCACTCAATAGCCATTTGGAAAGTTCTATACAATAATTAGAAATTTCAACTAGGTCCAAATGCATGTCGATGGAAACCATCCCACCCCCCACCCTCTTGAATCACCAAAAAAAGTCGTTTAGGGCCTCAAAACAGCCCCAAAAGTTTAAAACCCGAAAAACCGTAGAAAATTACAAGAAAATTGTCAACATGAAAAGTTGTTTTGAGACATTGGAATAGGTGGGGGACAACCTATACCCATTCGGATCAGTCCTCCCCACTTAGTAAGAAATGGTCTCCATTGCGTTGATTGCCCCCATCAAATGGAAACTTCTGTTGAACTTGACTATTGGTGAACCACTTTCCTTGGTGGAGGAGATGCCCTTCTTTGACAAATCAATATAGTCTACTGGAGGTTTCCCTTAACCTGTGTATCCATGATCTGATCAATGGTTTCTTGTTCCATGCAGTTAGGATTAAGGTTTGTAGGTGTCAATTGTTATTCCACCTCTGAGGTGTCCAACAGTTGTGCAAAATATGGTCGAAGGAGCTCTACATTGAATACTGGGTGGAGGCCAAGGAATGGAGCAATACTTAATTTGAAAGCATTATCACCAACTTCCTTGGCAATTTTGTATGGACCATATCATAGTGGACGAAGCTTGCGATGGGGTCCCATCTACCTCTCTTTTTGTAAATGCAACCAAACCTTATCCACAACCTAGAACTTGTGTGGAACCCGATGTTGGTGATGTAGCTTCTTATATTTAGTATCGGCCTTCTCCAAAATGTCATGGACCTATTGGCAGATGTGATGGGTTCGTTAAATAAATATGGTGGCCTTATCAACCTCAACCTGAGCATGGGAAGATTCCTCTTGTGTGGATGCAAGGGGCAGAGCTACATCAATCAAGGCCAATGGTTGGAAACCCAAGCATGCCTGAAAAGGGATGTGAACGGTAGATTTATGCAGAGATTTGTTATAGCTATGTTTCTATGTCAATATAGATTCTCCATGTTCCTTATTTATTTTGTACCAACATAATTGGGCTCCCACAGGGTGAGGAGGTCAAATGTGCCCCTTTTGGATTAACTCTTGAATCTAGCATTTTATTTCTTTGTTCTCCATGAGGGAACACCTGTAGACTAGCCCATTAGGTAAAGGTGCACCGGGATCAAATCGATGGAATGCTTGACCTAACAATGTACTGGAAGCCCAACAGGTGTGGTGAATATGTATGATTCCATGATCTTGTCCACCTTTGTTTTCCGCATAGAGGGTTTCTATGTGGAGGCAGTGGATGTTGTTGTGATCTTTTGTTCCCCCTCAAAATGAACCATGAAGAGTATGAATTTCCCCCTTTGGGATATTTCCTTCTTGCACTACTTCGCTGTGATGAGAGACACTAAAGTAGTAGGAAGTGTCTCTGGTATCCTGTAGAGTTTATTTCCAAAATTAATAATGACACTACAAGGCATAGACTCATATAAAGCATGGTGTTTCCACAAATATTGTCCTAAAATAAAATCACAAACTTCAAGTGGGGAAACATCTCACATTACCTCATCTTTGAAGGGCTTGATGAAGTAGGAGAGGCAACATTGTTGACTGACGTGGATGTCTCATCCATGGCTCATCCAACTAATGTTGTATGGTTGGGGATGGAGAACCCTCGAAAGATTCAATATTTTCATGACCTCGGCCGGGATGAGGTTCTTCTAACTACCATTGTCGACAATGAAATGTAGTGGAGTCCCTCACACCCATAGTTGTGAGTGAAAGAAGCACTCCAATTCCTCTGGATCCTCTCACTCTTTCAAATGGATATTTACGGTTTCTATGGTGGTACTACGTTCTGCTTCAATGATCTTCTTACCCCTTTATTTCTCTGCATCAGTTTTTGAGTTAGATTCTGGATCCGAGGATTTTGTCTCAGCCAACAATGACTGCTTTAAACGACATTCATCAGTGTTGTTCCAGCGGCTTTTATGGAACTCGCACCACTTGCCAGTGTCCTTCTTCGATTTCGCATTACCCTTCTTTGTCTATGGCTTGGACTAGTTGTCAAGACTTTGGCCATCCTTTATATTTCCTTTGGATTGTGAGTTAGGGACACTTTTCCTCGCTTCTGCTACTAATTTGCAAACCCAAAATCCCACTTATTCTTTTTCTTAAACTTTTTCTCAGTTTTGATGGCGTATCGGTAATTTGTTCTTAGTGAGGATATGTCCTGGAAATCCATATCTGAATGAATGTACCTGTGCATACCACTATGGTATTTTAGAACCAAGTTTCATTCATAGTATCTAATACATAGCTTTGGGCACATGGTATGGAATATATTAGTTTACTCCGACACAGTTTGGTCTCTTCCTTAGCACAATGTCATCCACTGGGTGTATTGGTCATCATATTTTCCGATGGGGTAGAATTCCTATTTAAAAGCATCGAAAAAATATTCCCCAGTGGATTCTATTTTGAATATCTCATATTCATCCTTTGTATGCCTCTCACAATACCCATCCCACAAATATTTGACATGGGGTGGGGACTTAAGGAGCACAAAGCTGATCTTTTCACTGTCGGAGAAATTTTGAATAGAAAAGTAACCCTCTAATAGACTTAAGCATTTTTCCAAATCATTTGCATCTATATTTCCTTCAAATAAGTGGATTTCAGAGTTAACTTGTATATTTAAGGGAGTCCCACCCCAAAAAAAACTGCTCATTGAAGGTGCGTCTATTGTCATTGACATTCTTAGATGGATTTGGGTGAAGTTATCCATCATCCCGTTGCTCTGTTGCATGAGGGTTTCCTTGAGAAAAATTTCAATAGGATATACTGCTCTGTCATCTCTCTTTTCTCCCCCCACCATGTGAGGATGCTTGGGAGGAAAAGAAGTATTTTCCCCAAGCTCAAATAATTCAAGACCTAACTCTCGATATTCATATCTTGTCTGGGACATGCACTGAGAAACCACAAGAGTAGAAAGATCTAATACCACTGATCCAGATTTATGTGAGAAATAAATGAAAGAGAATATATATATATAATCAAATGCATATATATATATATATGGTGATAAACACAGTGATACAGTAAACTCATATTCTATTAAATGAATGAAACATAACAGACTATAAAACAAAACCAGCTAGAAGGGTGGTAGTTGTATTTATGATAAGAAATGTGGAGGCTACACTCACTCATGGAAAGATGAATACAAAAGGAGGATGAAGGGCCTTTTATCATAAATCCTCGGAGATAATAAAACCCTAAACCTAACCCTACGATATGAATCGTCATGAAGTTTTCCGCCCTAAGGTGGTTAGTTGAATAATCAACTTCTCGGAGTCATAAATTTTGCATATGATCTCCGTTTGGGGTGCTCGATGGCCCATTGGAAAGGTATATCCAAGAATTACAACTTTTAAGTAGGTAAAAATGGATTCCAAAGGTAACCATCATCCCCCCCCCCTCGAATATCCAAAAAATGTCATTTAGGGTCTCAAAACGGACCCAAAATTTTAGGACCCAAAAAAGGGTGGAAAACTACAAGAAAATTGTCAATGTGAGAAACTATTTTCAGCTAGTAGAATAGATGGGTGACCACCTATACCCATCTGGATCAAACTGATAGCCATAAATGGTGCTAACAACTGCCTCCAATTGGGGATTCTATCCTCCCTGCGAGGTAATAAAGAACCCACATACCAATGCCTATTTTATTCTTCTTTATAAGCTCAAAACTCATTTTCTTTCTGTATGTAAAATAAAATAAAATGGAAACCCATCAAGATATTAAGGCCTTATCTCTGGGATTCAAATATCTCAGCTCGCCATCTGTACTGATTTCTTCAAATTAAATACGTGTGTACAAGTATGATACAAAAATTACCTTCCACCTTAGGACAAGTAATGTTTCGGAAAACTTCTATTGACAGGGCTTCATTTTAGCTTAAACCCATCGTGATGTTGTAAAATAAGTGAATCGTCTCCCATGAAATCTACAATGATATATGGTCCCTTCCACACATGATCAAATTTTCCATGTTTTTCCTCCTTAGGTGCATCCCACTTAAAAAATAAGTCCTCAATTTGAAACTACTCTTCCTTCACCCTCTTGTCAAAGGTCTTTTTGATCTTTTCCTGATGTACCTATACCATGTCATAGGCCGTATCCCTCATTTCTTTCAACTCAATAATCTGATTGATCCTCCTCTCAATATGGTTTGGTTCATGCTCCTATTACTATACCAACTTCATGACAGGAAGACCCAAAGATACTGGAAAGATCACCTCTGCTCCATAGAGCAACTTAAAATGTGACATCCCAATTTCCCTTTTAGTGCTGATTTTTTCTTCCCACAAAGCATAATTCAATTTTGTGTGACAATATCTTTTTTTATCCTCCAGCAACCTTTTGATTATCTTCACTAATCTCTTCTTGTAATATTTTGCAAGCTCATTACACTGAGGATAGTAGGTATTGGAGTGATTCAAGTTTATATGGTACTTATGAAAAAAAATGATCATCTTCTTTTTATTTAAAAGTAGGTGCATTGTAAGTTACAATCCTTTTAGGAAACCCAAACCTTGAAAAAATATTATTCTCTAAGAGATCCATGATGACAACATCAGTGAATCTCATGGTTGGTATAGCCTCAATCCATTTTGTGAAGTAATCAGTTGCACTTAAAATCCATCTATTCTTACCAGAAGAGTTTGGGTTAATTTCTCCAATGAAATCTAACCCCCACTATTGAAAAGGTTCCTCAACTAAGATAGGATTAAGAGGTAATAGCATCATCTTTCTTTTTCGATAAAAAATATGGCATTGATGACAAGTGGTGATTTCCTTATAAATACCAAAAAACATGGAAGGCCGATAGAAACCATCCCTCAAGATATTGTTGGCAGTCACTTTCCAAGAATGATGTCCTCCACAAAGCCCTTGATGAAACTCTTCCATGGTCCATTGAGCTTCGTTCTCCAGCAAGCAACTCAACAAAATACCCCCTGGATCTTTCCAATACAAATACTGATTCATAAAAAAAAATTGTTTCCTTCAATTTAATTGACCTAGCCCTTGTTTTGCTCCATCTAGGAGGATCTTGTAAGTTTTTCAATACATAGATGATGTCACTGTACCATGGGGAAAAAGTAAAATCTTCTAGCACCTAAAATTTGAATATATCATCAGCTTAGCAAGTCCTTTCCCCCTCACCAATTTTGTGGGATTGATTTCCAAATCATATTCCAAAAGAAAAGCAATCCATTTAGCCCTTTTCCCCTCTAGATCAGGTTGAGTAAGGATATTCCTTAGTAAATTAATAGGAACATATGCGACAATGTGGGAATGAGTAATGTATACCCTGAAATACTTCAAATACTTTACCAAATCATAAGCTTGTTTCTCCATAATATCATACTTCAATTCCCCTCCCTCAACACCTTGCTAAAGAAAGCAATGGTTGTTCAACATTTTGACTATTTTTCTTCAACAAGACTCCAACAATTGTATGTTTAGATGCATATGAGAAAACCATAAAATATTTAGAAAAATCAGGACTCACTAAAACTAGGGATTCAGTGATTGCTTTATTAATATATTTAAAATATTTTTTGGAATCCATAGTCTATTTAATCTCATTATCCTTCTTCAACATGTTTGTGACATTCCTCCAAATATCAGCAAAACTAGGGATAAACCTTCTCAAGAAATTTACCTGTCCAATGAAATATTGTACTTCCTTTTTACTTCCAGGTTCCTCCACTTTCAAAATGGAATTCACTTTGTCTAGGTCAATTCTGATTCCATCCTTACAAATAATGTGAACCAACAATTTTCCCTATTGCATAGCAAAATTTGACTTCCCAGGGTTGAGGGAAATTCCATAACTTCTGCACTTTAAAAATACTTTTTCCAAATGTTTTTCATGATCCCTATCAGATTTAGAAAATACATGTCATCCATATAAATCACCACACATTTATCCTTTTCCTCAGCAAAAGCTATGTCCATGGCTCTCTGAAAAGTAGCTCCTACATTCATTAACCTAAAAGGAATTTTGGCATACATGAAATTACCCCAAGGTGTAGTAAAAGTTGTCTTCTCTTGGTATTCAGGAAGGACCTTTATCTGGTTGTATCGAGAAAATCCATCCGTGGTAGAAATTCTTTCATATCCCACTACTTTCTATAAAATATGATCCATCTTGGGTAAAGGATAATTGTATTGACAAAGTGTCCTCAGACACATAAATTTATTAATGAAGAAGAAAAATAATTACATCACAGAGATGTGAGGGCTAAGTCTCGAAATATTACCTCACATGGAAAACTTGATGGATTTAAATATCCAAAGAGTAACAACTAATTTACCGTTACTAAAACTAACTAAGGGACACCTCACATAATCATGTGAGTGTGTAGATTCCCTTTTACATTTATTAAACTAAACCTCTAACCATAACATTTTGGATCATAATTCCTAACAATCCCTGCTTTGATCTAAAAAAAAATTTGAACAAATACCAAGTTCATTTCTAAACTTATCAAATTTGACCCTTCCAAGAGATTTTGTAAAAATAGCTGCAGTTTGATCTTCTGATGGACAATACTTTGGCTTGATGATTTGTTTGATGACAAGAGCCCAAATATAATGATACGTAGTATCCACATGCTTAGTATTTGAATGAAAAACAACATTTTTGGCTAACTTGATTGCTGATTGATTATCAATAAATAATGAATTTTCTTCTTTTTGATCAAATTTGAGGTCCTACAAAATCCTTCTTAACCAAACTATCTCACAAGCGGCTTCCCAAGCTGAAATATATTTTGCTTCTGTTGTAGAATTCACAATTGTATCCTGCTTTTTACAACTCCATGCCACTACAGTTGATCCCATATTCATTAAGTAACCTGAAGTAGACGCCCTGTCATCAACATCTCTAGAAAAATCCGCATCTAAATAGCCAACAAGCTTGAAATTTTTGTTTCTTTTAAATTCAAGTCCAAAATCCTTTGTTCCTTGAAGATACCTTAACACCCTTTTTGCTGCATTCCAATGAATTTCTCTAGGTTCCTGCATATATCTAGAAAGTATGTTGACTAGATATGATAGATCAGGACGAGTATTAATCAAGTAAATGAAACATCCAATTAATTGTCGATATCCAGTACAATTTACAAGTTCCCCCCCTTCAAACTTAGAAAGTTTTAAATTTTTCTCCATGGGAGTAATTGCTGGTTTACATTTCCCCATTCCTATGGAAATTGAACCAGGTGATGGATTAATTTTACTCACAACAATTAACAATTGACCATGCAAAATCACTCACAAAGAGACTGAAAATTGGAGCTGAACACTAAACTGTATTAAATCAGTGTACAATAGCCAACCATGTAATAACATAGGTTGCTGAATAAATAACATACATCAGGGATTCAAATGCATGAGGAGCAATTCAAATCTAGCATAAAGCAGGCTTACTAAAAATAAGCAAATCCCCCATAGGTGTAAAAAGTTGATCCCAAATCTGTCATGGAGCTCATGAATTGGCAAATATGCTTATGCAACCTAAAGAGTGGTGGAATGGAAGCTCATACATTCTTTTTCATGGAGAAAAGAGAGGAGGATGTGTAGGACAAAAAACTAGTCAACCTCACCTAGTCTAGCTTTTCCTTTTGCCTTAAAACACTGAAAAAGTAGGGAATAAAGCAGAAAAAGAAGAAGGGCACCTAGGAGGCCAGGAATAAATCAGATTTGATTCCTTGGGATTTCCCATGCACTACATGATTCAAATAAGGCAATTTTGACCACTATGGATAGGTAATAGATAACTTGCACAAGGTGGGACACATGAACTAGGCTAATAAGACAGAAATAATTAAATTAATGTCTAAATGGGTAAACTATGGGTTGATTATTCTAACACCCCCCCTTAAGCCTGAATTATGAGTAATATATCAGAAAATTATAGGGCCTAGAAACAAGGCTTAGTCACCCTTTACATACTGCATGTCCATTTAAACAAGGAAAGAGGCAAAACCAACTTGGGAAAATCCTCCCTTAAACATGGATTGTAAAACAAAATTATAGAATCTTGTCTTCACTCATGCTTTCATAGCATGATCAGCAATCCCCAGCAGTGATTTGAGATTTCTGAAGGTCTTCTCACAAAATGCTTTGGTGAAGATATCAGCTACTTGTTCTGAAGATGAGTAGAAGAGTAAGTGAATGGTGCCATCATGCACAAGTTATCTGATGTAGTGCATATGGATCTCAATGTGTCTGGTTCTTTGCTTCTGAACTGGATCTTTATAGATTCGAATGGTACTCTAGTTATCACAGTATATGGTAGTTGAGTACTCTGGTTCGAAGCCACACTCTCCAAGTAAACCCTGCAACCATAAACATTGAGTTGTTGCATTAACAACTCCTCTGTACTCTGCTTCTGTAGATGAGAGTGCAATGGCACTCTATTTCTTGCTTGACCAGCTGATTGGCCCTTATGCAAGCATGAACACATATCCTGAAGTGGAATTTCTATCTGTGTTGTCACCTACCCAATCACTGTCAATAAATCCAATCAAATCAAGATCAGATTTTGCTTTATAGAAGATCCCATGTGTCCTTGTTTCCTGAACAAAGTTAAGGATCCTTTTGGCTACTTTCCAATGGATCTCTTAAGGCTGATCCATGAATCTAGAAGCCACACTTACTGCATAACAAATATCAGTTCTAGTATGTGTCAGATACAACAAACGTCCAATCAATTGCCTATACAGTGTATTGTTTACCATAGGTGAAGAATCAACTTCTTCCAGCTTCACTCCTAAAAGGAAAGGAGTTTTGCTTGCTTTGCAATCCTTCATTTTGAATTTGTTCAGCAAGTCCAAGGCATATTTGTACTAGTGCACCTTGATTCCATCTTTGGTTTGAGCAATATCAAGCCCCAAAAATTGACTTAAGAGCCCCAAATCTGTCATGGAGAAGGCTTGGTTCATAGCTCCTTTTAAGGAAGCAAGCTCAGCCTGTGAGCTTCCTGTAATGAGGAGGTAATCAAAATATAACACAATGATCATTAATGAACCATTAAATAACTTCAAATATACATTTGGATCTGATTTGCACCGAACAAAATTCAGTGATAGCAAGAAGCTATTGATCTTGGCATACCAAGCCCTGGGGGCTTGCTTTAGCCCATACAGTGACTTTCTCAACCTGCACACAAGATAAGGGTTAGTAGCAAAACCTTGAGGCTGCTGCATATATATCTCTTCAGTGAGATCTCCATTCAGGAAGGAACATTTTATATCCATGTTATGTACCCCCCATTGCTTTGAGGCTGCAATGGCTAAGGCTAGCTTGATGGAATCCATCTTTGCCACTAGGGAAAAAGTCTCATTATAATCTATGCCATGAACCTGTGAGTATCCCTTGGCTACCAATATATCCTTGTACTTCAGTGGTGAACCATCAGCAGCAAATTTGGTCTTATATACCCACTTACACTGTACTAGTTTTCTCCCTGGGGGAAGATCCACTAGCTCCCTTGTGTTGCTCTTCTAGAGTGAGCTGAACTCCTCCTTCATTGCTGTTTTCCATCTTGGATATCCTGCTGATTCTTCATATGTTTGAGGATCAGACTCCACCATCAAATATAATTTTTCAGCAAACATAGGATCCTTCATGCACAGACCATTCTCAAATTGAGATCTAGTCCTCCTTGGGTCATTGGGATCCCCAGCTAGCTCACCTGCTGCATGTAGTGTCTTGGATGCCCATTTTGGCCTTGTAGGGCTGTTAGGGTATGCAATAAACTCATATCCATCAGACAAATCAGAATCAGCATGTTCAACAAACTCTTTACTTACTTCTTGAGGTTCAGGTGGTGAAGAGGCTTCACCAACTTCCACTGCTACAAGGGGTTCTTCTTCAAACTGAACACACCTTTCGATGAAGGATTTATTTGTGCTAAAATTTATCAACTTGTACCCTTTTGAATATTTAGAGTATCCAACAAAATGACACTCTTGGCTTTGGGGCTACAAATCCTTCCTCTTCTCTGTCGGGATTCTAGCCCAAGCCTTTGAGCCAAAAATCCTGAAATGGGTCACATCTGGCTTGTG